>JAAOAN010000083.1:0-43046 GCA_013396205.1 Fusarium mundagurra
ATAAAATAATTACTTATATCTAAGTAAAACCTTAGCAAGATATCAGAAGCTAAGAGATTTAAATACAGAATTTCCCCTCTTCTAGGGAAAATAGACAATCAAGCTTTCCAACACTATACATCTAAGGTAAGGCCTCTTGGAAATTGTACTTCTATGCCATTTACCCCGCTTCTATTGCAAGGAGGCTATGCTGGGTTGGTAACCCGCCAGCTGTTTCTTCAGTCAGCCTCATGTACGCGCCACATTAGGCAAACAGGCCATTTCTTACAGCGGAGAATCCTCGACGCATGACTGTTGGTTAATTCATCTCGCCATGGTGTGACCGGAGAAGACGTGAGCAACCAGCTGCAATGCAACGCGGTACTCGTTGATTGGTTGGCTTGCAGCAGTTACCTAGCTGGGACTAGCATTGCTGAGATGCCGATATTTTCACTCTGAGGAAAGATTTTATCTGTAATTCTAAAACAGGGAATTGGATAAGATATGTCATTGAGTGGTTAGCATTGCCATTTCATAGCCTTCCCTCGACTGTTGTATATTGGATCGACATGTTTCACAGTTACACATGTGGAGGCTGAAGCATGCAGGATGCGACATGCTTTGGAAATTCCAGTCGGCCTTGTCTGACACAGCCGCACCATTTTCCATTAAATACCCCTCATCTCCCTGACTTGCAACGGTCGCAGCCGCAAACAAACACAATCACCCACCACAGGTTTGTCGCAATGGACCAGCAAGATCACAGTTGCCAAACACCTGACTTTCAGGTGCTACCAGGCAGCGAAGCGTTTAGGAGGACCTGTCTGTCCTGCGGATGGTTTGAGGGCTTTCAAGCATCACAACAAAAGAAACAGGTCGATCCGTGGGAAGGCTGGCTTACAGCTGAAATCCAGCCTCTGTCGTGGCCTCATTGTGTTCGATACTCTGAGTCTATCGAAGCGACCCCTATACAGACAGACAGAGCTTTTAGCTACCGTCCGAACGTGCAGACCTCGTTTCAGAACGAAGCTCAAAGAGAGGTACGACAATCTTCGCTGTCATATGTGAGCGGCATACTAAGCCATTTGAATAGACGAACCCTTACGTCTACTCTGATCTACCCAAAGGTTCCTGCATTCGACTACTGGAACTATTACCTGGCAACAGACTCGAGATACTCAGCGGCCGGATTTTTGAGGTTTGGTGGGAGCAAGAAAAATGTCCTTCATATTCTGCCCTGTCCTACACTTGGGCTGATGGAAATGGCGACACCTCACCTTCGAATCTCATACTCCTCGGCAAAGAGCGGAAAGTCCTACGCATCACACGTAACTGTGATCGAGCTCTACGAAGCCTTCGCCACAAGACCAAGCCAAAACTATTATGGGTTGATTCCATTTGTATCAACCAGACATCGGCTTCCGAGAGGTCCCACCAGGTCGGCTTGATGAAAAAGATATACTCCAAAGCAACTACCGTTCACTCTTATGTTGGAGAGGCTGTGTGTGGAGACGACTCGACAGGAACTGAAGCTATGGCTTTGTTAAATGATCTTCAAGTGAATGGTATTTCAGACATCCTGTCCCCTTGCAACACAAGCAACATCTACCTTCTCAACAAATTCTTTGGAAGGCCCTACTTTGCTCGATTATGGATTGTTCAAGAGCTTCTTCTCGCTCAATCCGTTACTATGCATTGTGGAGAGGTCTCACTCGAGGTTACCAACGAGGTCATCTCACAGATGTACGAACAAGGCGTCAAGGTACCTTCGTGGGTTCGATTTGCTGGAAGCGCCAGATCAAACACAGGGCAAGCCACTTTGAACCTGAGAGACCTTCTTGCTGCAACCAGTATCTGTCGTGTCACAGACCTACGTGACAAAATATTTGGGTTACTAGGTCTTATTAGTAACGTTCAGGCTTCAGAACTCAATCCTGACTACGAACTGATGGTCCGAGAGGTTTACATCGGCATCGCTGCGTACCTGATGCAACAGAGCCATTGCTGTGATCTCATCCAGCATGCAAACCCCTACTGGGTTAAGAAATGGTTTGAGAGAGACCCCCAATATTGCAAAAATGACTATGGCATTCCCTCTTGGGTCCCTCTTTGGGATACAGATGTACCGCTGCAAACTCCCCAAGGCATCTCCAAACATATTGAAAAGGTTGAGCTGGACAGCAAGCGCATTCTCAGAGCGGAAACAGATTTTGGCAGCTGCACAATACGTCGGATTGATGGCTGGTCTCACGGTAAGAACTCAGAGTGCGACAGAGCAGTGAAATACTGTAAAATGGTGGACTCGAAATCAGGCTTTCTAAGAACCAGGATAGAGACGGTGTTACGGCTTGACTCGTCAATTAAGCCTCTTCCTGATGTTAGTCAGGAGCTTTATGAACTGGAAGACGGCGAGTATTTCACAGGGTTCTGGAATTTGAAGTACGGCCTTAAACTTGCCATCGGGAGTTTTGCTTGGGCATTGAAGTGTACGGTCCCCAGAGATGATGTTCATCTGATTCGGGTCGAGGGATGCACTGCTTTATTTTTGGCACATCAGACTTCTGATGAGCGAAAATATCGCCTGATCGGCTCGTGTGTTGCAGCTATAGTCTGCCAAACACCGCAGTCTAGCCCCGCCGAGATACTCAAGTCCGATGACCTGCATCACTGCCTACCATTCAAGCCTCTTACAGTCGAAATGATTAACTTCATCGCAAAGTGGAGGAATCAATTCATCGAGCTGGCGAGATCAAATCTAGAAGACAGGGAACACATTTTGTCAATCGAGGACCAAAGTTGCCACTATGTCTCTGAAGACCAACCCGAGGCATCGCACCCAACTTGGAGAAGCTGGATTCCTTTCTCAACTTTGGAAACTAGGAAAGTCCTGGAAGATGATTTGGAGCTACAGAAACAACTTCAAAATCTTGTTGATTTCTGGCACAAGGCTCATATATTGCATACTGCCGTTCGAGATTGGACGAGGATTGCCTTCCAGTTGTCGAACCGCGGTATGAGGTTGGACCGTGAATTTCCCGGCGATCTCAATAGGGCTCTGGCGGACCTTCTTGCTAGTTTGCATGCGTTAGGGGTAGCGTTTGAGACGATCACGGGTAACAGGCCTATCCTCCTGAGCCTGGACGTTCTTCAACGCCTACTCGATCGCCTAGCAAACCCGGAGGTAAAACGACCGACTGAAGGTAAGGTATCAGGCTATCCACGTGGATTAAAGGGACTATTTGAAGACTATGACAGTCTCCATCTCGCTATGAACAACGATCGGCAGGTCTTAGATCAGGCTGTCCCATTGAGGCTAAAGGATATATGCCCTGTGTATAGCGACATTAAAGAAACTATAGAATGTAAACTATTACTAGCAGGGATAGTAAGAGGAAACACAGAAATAAAGGATATTACCTTTATTTAAATAGTAAATATATATATTTATAAATTATTATATTAAGAAATTTATTATATATAATATATATAATAACGCACGTACTGATTAGTTGGCCTGTAGCCTCTTACCTAGCTAGGGCTAGCATTGCTGAGATGGCTATTGTTTTCATTTTAATAAAGACTTTTATCGGTACCTGTAAAACAGGATAATATATGAAACATGTCATAGAGTAGTCTGCTTTCCCACATCACAGGAATAAGAATTGGTCTGATTGCGTAATGTGGCGCAAGAATAAGCATGGCAAAACAATCAGCTAGCAGGCTCCCAACCCAGCACAGCCTCAACGTCATGGAGGGTAGACAAACGACATAGACTACAGTTATCGCGAGACATTATCTTGGAAACTCAGAGCCCAAAAGGCAGTATATCCGTGACGAACCATTCCTATGCCAACAGCTTATTTTTCGCTTAATTGTTCGACAGCTGCCTGAATGTCGCTGCAGCCATTGCGAGAGACAACCATTAAATCTGGAGGAGTTCGTTAAATATTTAGTGAGCCTATAATTTATGATCTGAATTGCCTTGCTGCCCATTTCACTCTTGATTCTAAAAGGAACATCTTTAACTTATCTGCATAACCTATATAATCCTCAAAGTCCTTCGTTCCAACATACTGCTTTTAATCCTTGTCTCCATAACTTCAAAATGTAAAATGCCAATTCTCGTCCACTCCGTAATCGCTTCAACCTCTGACATCACTTGTTGCAACACAATCACTTTAGTCCCATAAGGACCTCTCCCCCTATCTCTCTGACCTAGCACAATGCCCAGCCAAGATTCCTCAAGTAGCCTTTTTCGTAGACTTGAGCCCCCATCCGCCTTATCCGTTCCAGATACACACGAGTTGTCTTGTTGGTCGAGCGATAAGGTCCCTGTCCAAATCTCGTTCCCAATACACACAGCGCCTTCCCACTCTGGACCATCCGTCCACCGGTCGTATTTCTCATAAAATTGAACCTTTACCGTGTTCGCCGTGATATCAATCTTATGGTGCTGAGAGAAGATGAATCCTGACCGACTTTCGTTTCTCATCGCAGTTCTCAACTGATGATAATACTTCTCCCAGGGCAAGACGGAAGTTCCGCCCTCTTCTACTACAGAAAGCTCCACGTCGAAACCTTCATCAAAGGACAGTTGGTAACGATAGGTATCTTGACTGGCCACCTGGCCATCCCACCCTGTCCAAGACCAGCTGGGAAATCCCAAGCGACGCATGCCAGGAACCTGCAGTGTCCAGCATAGACCACTGACAAAGCCCGCAAGGGCGACTCTTGCATCATCGGTTCCGTCATCGCTACTGGCTGAAAGACGTCCGAGCTGATTTTCTGAATCGTAAACGATGATTGGCACGCCACAGACGTGATAAATTGGGTTCGGCTTGTGGGTAGCATATACCTGGAGAATGCCTAGCATAGCATTCAGGGCGTCCGACTGATATGACAGCTTCCGTTTTGTGTACTCCGCCAGTCGTTCGAATAAATCAGTGCCCCCTTCGTCAGAGGATATTATGCCTGACTCCCCATAGATCCACGAGGACATCATTAGACGGCTTTGAAGATCGCTCATCAGCCTTTCGACCCTGGGAGGGATGCGGATAGCCTCACGGGCGACCATATTCCCGCATTCAAACGACATCTCTGTCTCCGAGAAGAAGATGCGGCGGCGAGAGAGTAATCCTTCCTGGTATGTCCATCCTCGTGTCATCCACGTCGAAGATTCAATTTGGCGGTTGGGTTCTGGTGGGACCACGGTTAGAACGTGACCCTTGATCCGTGCCGAGTGCTGTGGCACTCTGGGGAGCCGATCGCTGACACCTGGGAGGCCAGATGATGAAGCCTGTGCAGCAGTTGCCACTAGAGTTACCTCAGCATTCGCGTACACCGAATCCATGCTCTGAAGCTGTTCTTGCTTTATCTTGCTGTGACCATGTTGGATAACGCAATACCTGTCCACCCACAGGTACCTGTATCCGAGCTCTATCGTCACCGCCATGGCATCTTCAACAATCGCTTCAACGCTCTGTCCAAACTCAAATCCGTCTCGTTCAGCTTCCCTATCGCAAGACTCTAGCCCACTTGCCTTTTTCGAGCTGGCAGCTGGAGGAGGACCCCATACATAACTTAGGGCCACATATGAGTCAACTTCCTCGCCCTGCAGAACCACCCTCCTTGTTTGAAAATCAATGACCCGAAAATGTGGTATGCGAGCCAGTCTTTGATGGTTACACCGCTCCGAATGAGTCTCACGACAACATGCAATCCAGGCTCTAGCAGCGGCATAGTCAACCCTGTCGTTCACCAGAGTAACAGTGATGGCGCGTGTGTTGTTCTCGCAGTTAGAACCTACCCGGCCTATGAAACCTGCCGAAAGAACGAAAGATTGGAACCTACTTTGCTCCCAATAGTCTTTTGCGCTTTGTAGTGACTCAGGGATAACAGTAAGCAATACCGTATCGGTCCACTCATTTATAAAGTGTTCCCATAAATCGCGCATGTCTTGGCAAAGCCACGATCCTGTGCTCGATAATGCAACTAGGGCAAACTCAACCTCTCGTTCCTCCATCTCGATCTTCCGATCTTCCTCCCAACCAGAAGTCATCGCTGAGATGAGTCGACACATAGGGCACTGCCCTATTTCCCAGGTCCTGTCTATTCTTCCGAGGCGGGCAATGACTCGCCCTTGATCGTCAGTATTCCGGCGCGAAAAAGCATCATCCAGGTCTATAGTCGCGCATCTTGCACACAGATCTTCGTCATTAGCTGCTTCCACGATGAAATGTTCTTCTTGTTCGTTCAAGGGAAGAAGTATGTCTCTACGTAATTCGTCGCCGACCGGGTCTCTTCTCCGCCTCGATGCTGAGGATGAATAGTCGCTAGACCAGTTTGTCGAGCTTTCCTCTTGTGTTTCAGCATGGGAATCAGCTGACTCGCCAGCCTCAGATGGCAGTTTCCGATTCTCCATATCAAACGCTTCATCGGAAGAGCCATTTTCAGATTCAGTGACAAAATCTTCCCCGGAATCAACAGACTCGCCAGCCTCAGATGGCAGTTTTAGATTCTTCATGTCAAGCGCTTCATCGGAAGAGAGATATTCAGATTCAGCGACATGCTCATGCGTATCCCTGCCGTCATGCCGCGCTCCTCTTTTCCGGAGTAACGACATAACCCCCACATCGCCCATCTCTGTCGCGACAGACAGGGGGGTCAGTCCGTCCCGATTCATCTGCTGCACATCAAGGTCTTCCCGTTCGAGAAGGACTCGCACAAACTCGTTGCCATTGTTGCCCTGTATAGCCCGAAGAAGGGGTGTGAGTCCCTCAGAGTCTTCGGCGTTGGGGTTCACTTCTTGGAATTCGAGGAGCCGCTGCATCACCTGCTTTCGGGTGGTAATACCGTCATAACGTCTCAAGTACCCTGACTGGTCAATAACCCATGAGAGGGGGCCTCGCCCAGTAATATCCCTCGAATCTGGGTTGACAGCATTGGTGGCGAGGAGGAGGTTCACTGCTTCCAATGTGACGTTATCAGGACTTCCGCACAAAACTGATAGCGGTGTTCGCCCTTGATTGTTTGCAAGGTCTGGTCGTATATACTCGGCCCGGAGCAAAGCCTCTACAGTCTCAAGAGAGTTGGAACATTCCACAGCCATATGCAATGGTGTCTGACCTTTCGTATCCCGAACGTTCGGGTCCACTCCTTCGACTGCCAAGAGCCTCTCGACAGTAGCTGTAGCAGCTCGAGAGGCGGCTATAGCCAACGGTGTTTTTCCTTGATTATCCGTTTGTTGTGCATCTATCCCCGGCTGGGAAAGGAGCATGTCAACCACGCCCACCTGCCCAGCCTTTGCGGCTATTGACAATAGCGAAGCTTTATCAGATCTATACCAATACTTAATAGGGGTGTTTATCTCAAAGCGACCCGTCTTAAGAAACGCCTCAACGACGCCGACATGACCCGATACAGCAGCCGAGGCCAATGAGGCCACGTCGTCTTCAAAGCCCATGTCTGCCCTGGGATCTTCTAAGATCAACTCCACAAGACTTGTAGCTCCGACTTTAGCCGCATAGTAAAGAAGAGTATGACCCCAGTCATCCCTAGCGTTCCGGTCGAACCGAGGGTCAGCCAGGATCCTGCTGGCCATATTGCATACCTGCCTCAGGTCATCTTGACCAATGGACTCTTGGTCAAACATTCGGGAGATAGTCGACCTCCCAGAGTCTTTACAGTTTGGGTCAGTTTCCTTTTGCGCAAGTAGAGCTTCTACCACGGCTTCATGACCGCGGGATGCTGCCAATGAAAGGGGACTAGATTTATAGCAAACCTGCTGGTTGACATCTGCCCTTCCGTCCGCCAGCAACATGTTGACAATGCCTACATTCCCATTCCTGGCTGCTTCAGAGAGCGCTGTAGTGCCGCCTTTTGACATGTCAGGCTGAATGGACTTATGCCGCAATAATAGTTTGACAATGATATCGTGACCATTTTTTGCTGCTGCAATGAGTGGCGTGAGTCCAACAAACTCGGAACAAGGGCGGGATGGATGTGTCCGAGTTGAGTGGCCTAGAGGTGTCCCATTTGGGTTAACCCTGTGCTTTTCTAGCAGAGTATTTACAAGCTCTGTGCTCCCAATGAACGCTGCGGCAACTAGCAGCTCAGCGCCAGGATCTTTCTGGTCAGACTTTGAGCCTATGCCGTATTTGGCGAGGAGTCTGAGAGCGATGTCTTCATGACCAGTTTTGATGGCAAAGCCAAGAACTGAAAAACCACTCAGCTCAGCCGGGGCGTGAGCATCAATACCATCCACATCTGCCAACATCTCGGCAATATCCTTGAATCCATTCTTCAATGCACGGACGAGGGGAGTGATTTTTGTTTTTTTGTAGTCGGCGTACTCGTATGGTCTCGAGTTCAATCCACAAAGGCTTTTGCAGTCCAGTAGTACTCTGACTGCATTCGTATGGCCGAATTGCACTGCATACCACAATGGGAAGCACCCATCACAGTCCCTCAAGTTGGGGTTCGCACGATGTTCAAGGAGCCGGGATACGGCAAATGCGTGGCCATTGTCTGCTGCATAGGATATCGGGGTCCGTCCTTGATAGTCTCTCCTGTCAATATCCAAAACTGTATGTGACAGAAGTATCTCCAGAATCTCACTATTCCCAGCCTGTGCGGCACATGAGAGTGCTGTCTGACCATAATAATCGCGAGAATTGAGAAACGAGGGCCTGCTATCTTGTGCAAGCAACGCAGCAACAATCCCGGCCACCCCAGCACGTGTTGCAAGATGGATTGTTTCTGAGCTCATGGGATAGTATGGATGCCCATCTTCGCAAGGTTCCTTGAGACCCTCGCGCTTCATCTCTGCTGTAGAGTATTCAGCCTGCAAGGCTCCCTCCCATTTTGTCCTGCTGCTAAAGAACTCTCGGATCGTCATGTCAGACATAGGCGGTCCCTTGACGCATTGGATGTGTTGCCCCCAGTGGCCCGCAGCGTACTCATAGAATGTGTTTGATCGCAGCCGCTCCACAAGTTCCTTAGTTGTCCTGCAAGCGCCGTCAGGGGATCTGTTGATGAGGTATTTGATGCACGCTCTTCCAATATCACCCTCAGCGTCAGAGAGATGCCGATAGAAGTAACCTTGGATAGTCCGATTGTACAATCGTATGCATAAAGTTCCATTAATAGAGTCCAAGCGAGCAAGCCCACCACAAGAGGTGATGATAGCTGTAATATCTATGGGACAGTCGTCAAAGCTCGAATCAGCATTTCCTTCAATGGGTACTGTCAACGCGTCTTGTAACTCCAGCACGGACAAGGGTCGCTTGGCAAATGTGAGCCATAGGAGACAGCGCTTCGCTAGTTGTGCCTGGTGGGTAGACTGCAAGGAGATCTTATCCATGATGCTACTGCATAGTTCATCATAGGTCGCAGGGCGAATTGACGCTGGGGATATGAGATCGAGTTGATGAGGCGATGCGGTCCCTTGGATAAGCTCAAGGCATAGTTGGGCAAATAAATACCTAGTGACTTATGTCAGTATTGATTCAAAAGCCCTCTATAGATAGTACAGTCAATAAAACATACCGTCCATTGACCGCCACGATGATTTTGTCGATGATACTTTTCCTCCTCTCAAGCTCTAGTGGAAGGTGATCAGTCAAGTAAAGTTCCATCTCCTGCCTGCTAGGGTATATCTCAAGCATCCTGGTATTCTGCAACAGCAATCCAATCTGACAGGCAGGAGCCCAATTCTTTCGCCACGTCAATAGCACGTTCAGGCGGCCATGTTCCCTCTGTATCGCGGCCAGGAAGGCGAGTAATGGCACACGAGAAGTTTCAGGGCACTCATCCAGCCCTTCAAGGATGATAAAAACGGTCGACTGCTTTGTGTGACACACAATCTGGTGTTTTAGATAGCGGGAAACGGCCAGCTCAGTGGGCCTCAGAAAATACTCATAATCATCTTCTTTCCATGGTGGTATGTTTGGCCTTTTTGACGGCAATCGGCTTGACGCGAGCTGCTCCGAGATACAGAGAGCTATATTATCGTAGCTTTGTTCCTCCCTTCGGAGTGAGTCGAAAAAGATATAGGCAATACTACCGACTGTCTGTGAATCATCCTTGAGGGAGTTGTCATCCGGCTCGCCCCGGCCAAATCGACGGAACAAGTCTTGTAGTAAGCATGCCACTGCGACCGACTTACCAGCCCCAGGCTCAGAATACAATAGAAGCGTCTGCGGACTCGATTCGAGCCATATGTTGTACTCGGTTGATTCAAATAAGTTATTGAGTGTTCCGGGGTGACGCTTCTTGGCATACTCCGTCAGCTGGGCCGAGTAATCAGTTTCCGTCAACCGTGGGCTGTTTTCGGCTTCTGTCAGCCACTGTGAAACAGAACCTGAACTCATTGAGAGTGTTTAGTAGTAAATTAAGTGATTTTTTAATATTGAGTTGCTTCACAATAGAAAAGATATCAAATAAGAAGTCAACATTTGGATGCCAGGATCAAGTTAGTGATCAGAAAAAGGGCATCGTTCCGACACATGTTCGCCAGGCATGCATATTTTCAACCATGGAATCAGCTGATACCATGTGCCTATGCTTTCAAATCGGTGTGCTACCCCGCTCGGAATGAGCGATTAACTTGGGGAACATAATTGGCAGCTCTGATCACTGAAGTATCACAGTTCGGTGAGAGCTGCAAGCCACAGTTGACTGGCCCAGTGATCTGTAGTCACTCCAATCTCTGTAGCTGCCCAATATTGAATTTGATGCCCAGCGAGTACTTCTAAAGCTGAAAGATGATGTCTGAAACTAACTAATGATACGGTAACAAGCACTTCAAGGTCAGAATAACCCTTAACGCCAATGGCTTTCCTTGATCTGAGTTGAAGGCTTTATACCTGCACGAACTTGACTGTTCAAATTTCAACAAGTAACCATTACCTGTGATGCCAAGATGAATCTATCTGGGTTAATTAAGATGAGCTGCTTTAGCAGGCTATGTCTCCCGATGGATTACATAGCGGCATGGATTATATTTATTATTATTAGCCGGTCCTACAACTCGCCAGCTTCTCAAAATCATCTTATTAACAATCTTACAAGAATAGTGCAACTGATAGAAGAATGGTCACACAATTTCCTAATACATAATCGAATAGTGACTGACATTAAATCCGTCAAAACCCCATTATCGTTGATTGGCTAAAGCTGAAAGCTCCCTGACGATCCGGGAATAGCGTCACTTCTCCACCAACGGACATTTTCAAGTCCGCCGCGCCCTCTGACAACTTTGCTGACATAAAGCAACTCCGTAAGCCTCATTTCAACCAGTTTTTCTTCGAACATCTCCTCTCAAGACCTGATAACCTCATGATATATTTTGCCATTCATTTCAAGCTTGTCCAATGGCTATCCCTCAACGACAAACCCCTCCAATTGAGGATCTTGGCCAATTCTACGTCGGCAAAAGCATCCACGATGTTCCCAAGCCCGCTGTCATACTAGACAGAGCTAAAGTCAACCGCCATTGTCAGTCCATGCTGAAGGCTATCGATACACTTGGCCTTGGGTTTCGCGCACACGTCAAGACTCATAAGGTCTGTTCCGTCATGTCTATATACACGCTTGCGCTAATAACTTTCAGACGATAGAAGCAACACGTCTACAGATCGGCCAGAGAAGCGGCGATGTCAAGCTCATTGTATCAACCCTAGCGGAGATTGAACATCTTCTACCTCTTCTCAAAGAGTATAAAGACGCAGGTCGTCGTCTTGATATCCTCTACGGCCTTCCTTTACCCCGCTCGCAGATCTCAAGGTTAGCATCACTTGGCTCAGAGTTGGGACAAGGAAGTATATCTGTTCTGATCGATCACCCGTCTCAGCTTGAGTCAGTCAGAGCGTTCTCACAGCATGCCAAGTTTCCTGCGAGGGTATTCCTCAAGGTCGACACGGGATATCATCGTGCAGGACTCCCGCCAACAGCTATGAACAAGAACGGTCTGATCGAAGCACTTGCGCAGCTTGAAGCCAGCGGTGAGGCTGAGTTGCTCGGAATGTACTCACATAGCAGTCTGAGCTACAAGGACACAACTGCCGAGCAAGCCATGGCGAACCTTGAGGGAGAGATCCAAGGCTGCCTTGATGCAGTGAACGCCCATGCTCACCTCTTCTTCAAGGACAAAGAGCTCATCATCAGCGTTGGGGCATCTCCCCAGGTAACAGCAGTTGAGAACCTGGTTACGTCGCAAGGGGACTTATCACCAGCAGCTCAGTCTCTACGAAAGTCAATTCAAGCTGTCACAATGGGGAATCCTGGTGGACTTCACACCAGGCTCGAGCTTCACGCTGGTGTATACTCCATTCTCGATATGCAACAACTGTCAACCAACTCGAGGAGAGAATTCGGATCCTTCGAGGATGAAATCGCCATCTCAATCATTGCTGAAGTTTGCAGTGTCTACAACGACCAAGAGAGATCGCAGCCAGAAGCATTGGTTGCTGTTGGATGTCTTGGACTTGGCCGCGAACCGTGTGCCGCATACCCAGGCTGGGGCGTCATAAGTCAATCGTCTTACAAGGCGGGATCCAATAAGGGAAGACGTTTAATCATTGATAGAATCAGTCAGGAACATTCGATTGCAGCCTGGGAACATGCTGAGGGCGAAGATGCGTCCTCTTTGGCCCCGGTTCCGTTGGAGGTTGGACAGGATGTCTTCATTTTCCCGAACCATGCTTGCGTTGCTGGAGCTTTATATGGATGGTATCTTGTGGTTGACTCTTCGGAAGGAGATGTCACACGAATAGTTGACGTATGGGTTAGAGCTAGCGGATGGTAGAGACGAATAGACATCGATATGATAACCTCGCATAGACTCTAGATATCTCATACGGGATTATAAACACACTCATCTCGATGCTGTGTATCTAGTAGTCCTTTACTCCTTCAGACAATCTTCAAGGAGTCTCTGCAACCTCGCGCCTTCACTATCGGCTACCTGTTCATGCGTCCTGATACTTCCGTATGGGTGATAAGGATATGGACTAAACTTGTCAGCTACACGGAATCTCGACATCATAACACGGAAGGTTCTACTTACCCATATTCAGGTACAAAAGTGTTAAGACCACTATCCTTGCTTCGCGCCTTGACAATACGCACCCAGAGCCTCTCGAAGAACTCTCGCTCCTCTTTGAACACGGGATCTTCTGGGTCGGGACACTGAGAGGACTGGGTAGTTCCGATGCGAGCATGGATATGGGAGACCTAGATATTCTTAGTAGCTTTCAAGGCGATTGGGGAGAAATTACCATACCCTCGGGATAAGGACATCAAGAATCTCTTTGTCTTCCTCACCAAGGTCGAGAAGTCTTTCGCAGACGACAACCCAGTGAGAAACGTCTGCCGTCACTCGAAGTCTTGCACCTAGTCAGCCTAAGACTGCGAAGACCATTATAGTATGAACTTACTCTGGGATCTTTGGCAGGATATACTTGGCGGCATATGGCGTGAACAATGACCTATTGCGATGCGTTTCGTGGCTGACGAGCCCCGTGAGACCCAACTCCTTGTCGATGCCAAGTGTCTTCTGGTAGAAGTAGACTGATTCGTCAAGAGTCCAGTAATCCCTAATATTGTAAGCCTCAAATAGACCTTTATGGATGATTGAACCTACCCTCCAGATTGGGCGTTGATCTTGACAGGCTTCAAAATCTTTGCACGCTCGAGGTTGTCCCGGTAAATATCGAGGTGGGCATCTGGCGTGAGATCTCTGGGCCGACCACCGACGTAGCCCGCCCATGCTGTATGCAGCCTTCCGTAGATAAGCCATCGCCGCAGACTTGTAGTGAGTAACTTACAGTACAGTGGCTTCCAGGCCAACATCATCCAAGATCCTTCGCAATTGCTGAAGGTTGTCGACATCACGATCCGTGATATCGACTTCGACACCAGCTGCACCACGTCAATATCGCTGTTTGTTCACTTCTCTCAGACTATCTTAACGAAGCCTTGCTTCTTGAGATCAGGAAACCATGGGATCCAGTTCTCAAAATCCTTTCCAGAGTCGACGCCCCAGACTGTTCGGAATCGCTTTATGATGACCATTGTACTCCTTCTCTTAAAGTATAAGTAAGAAAAGAAAGAAAGAAAGCTGTGTCGGTTCAGATCTGTGTTTAAATCGGCCTTCTGCCCGTCAACTCCAAGGTTCCCGAAAGAGTATCTTCACTCCGCCGGGGAAAATTGCCTTAAATGGACATGTGTATATTATAGTGGGTCGGCAAAGTTCCAGACACATACCAACTTCTTAGACTATGCGATTTATACCCCTTGTTCCATGGGATCTTGGTGTATGTATGTAACATAGAATCCGTCCTGTGTAATTGCCCGTGTCCTCCTTCGCACACGGCCCATATGATCCCAAAGAATCATGTCATGTGTTCAGCCAACCACTCAACAAACATCTGAGGGTTCTCTTGGAAATGCGTGTAACCCTTCATCCGGACTGTTCCGTCAACCCAATGCAATCGCTTATCTTCAACAGGGATTCTGTCATACATGCTTTGTACATCACTCTCCTTTGTCAGAATATCGTTGCGTACAGAGTAAATGAAAGTTGGAACACGGACACTCTCCATGATCGGTATAGGAGAGAGCTCGTCAATGTCGAAACTCGATTCAATCTTGACCAATCTGTTCACCTCGTCGAAGTGGTCGTCAAGACTAGCCATCTCGAGGGCTCTTTCGACAAAAGGTCGATACGAGAGTGGTTCGGGTACGAGTAAACAGCGGACATCCTTGAATATCTCTGGCCGTCGGTGAATGGCGATAAAGGTCGCTATACCACCAAGACAACGACTGAACAGGCCAACGGTCATGTCTTTGGTATCCTCTCGGCTGCGGACATAGTTCAACGAGCCAACCACATCCCTGGACTCGAAGTGCCCAGTGCCGGAAATGCCACCGTTGGCCTGTCCGCTGTTACCAAAATTACGCATGTCATAAGCAAGTACATTGTAGCCAGCGTCGTGCAAAATCTTCAAGTCGGGAATGAAATTAAGTTCGAAATCATTGCCAGTCATGGAGCCGCCGAGGAAGGACTTCCAGGGTTCGAGATGAGCGGGGAATCCAGCCCGGTTGCAGCGAAGGGGGTGATTGACGATAATAAGTTTATTTGAGCCAGGTTTTGAGATATACCAGGCCTCCAGGGGAATGCCGTCTTCGCTTGGAAAGAAGACATCTTGGTACTCAAGCCCGACCTCGCTGGGTCGATGGAGTAGAGGCGTGGGTATGTCATTACGTAGAGGGGCAACGAGCCCTCGGAGGTAGCTCTGGATTTCTTCGGGAGTCATCCTGACGACTAGTCACTCGTATATCCTAGTCTTCCAAGAATATGACGAGGGTTTTGGTTTAAGATTTGTAAATAATCTGAGAAACTCGACGGACTTGTTAAATTACCAGAATATGGGAAGAAGAAGTATAGCAACCTAGAGGAAAATATCGCCTGCTGGATACTTATATGCTATATTATTCTGCAGGAAGGATTCTTACAGACTTAGGCTAATATGATCATGATTATGGGGTAACAATGTTGTGTAACGCTGGTGCTTACTGTAGGATCAAAACCGGTAAGTGTAGACGGTTTAGCGTAGTCACTGGCCCTATGAGATCGTTCCTCTTATCACACTTGAACGCTTCTAGCGTTCTGACATAAGCTCATTGTTCTCATTGCATATCCGGAGAATGCCAAGATTCCCGAGCGACCAGTCAACGATGGACGAGCTGTTATGGTGCGGGAATTCCCGTATCACGGATACCTACCTAGGCAATACAGTTATTTCTTAGTTCTTGCGAAAACACAAAACCTTTTCAACGTTACACTGGCTTAATGTAACCTAGTGCTCTGTCTCTAAGAATGTGAAGCCTTCATATCTAAGACGGGTATGCATTGAAACGACCCGACCCGCCTGACTACAGCATCGCCTCAGAGTTCGAGTGGGGCATTTCTTCCCGGCAATTCAGGATCGACGAGTTGAATCGTGACACGAAAGCTAATTCGATATTACATCTTTTAGCAGCTTAAACATCTTCCCCCCGGCGGGGAAATGTGCCTGAAGTGGACATGCTGATCACTTTGGTGGGGGAGCTCCACCCTTCTCCATGTGTTGTTTCCAGACCGGAGAAAAGAGGGAAATAATTCCGGACGCTACTCCGTACAGCGAAGCTCTATTGTCTCATTTTCCTAGGCGATTTCGGAATGCGCCATGCCTGCTTGCTTTGCCTACTCACTAGGAGAACTTCCCAACAGCAGACTGTCGCCGTCTGCAAGTAAGCCCATCGCATCTACCCCTACTTTTTCCTACTGGCTTCCAAAGCCGTAACCTCTGTCGCTTAAGGTCTCACTTTCAGTTCACACTGCTTCCAATATCCTGGTTCAGACCCGCCTTCCTCATCGCTCCCTTCAGTCGTGAGATCTCATTTCTTAGATCTTCATTCTCACTTTCACATTTCTCCAACTTGACATTCAACTCCTCCGTCTGCTCCTGGGCACCAACACCAAGTTCTTCTATAATCTTTACCACTCGCCAAAGTCGCATGACGACAATCAGAGAGGCGACCTCCTCAATGATACCCCGAAGTGCAACATCCGTAATGAAGCCTGCGATGACAATGAAGGCGTCGAAGCAGTGGAACCAAGAGTTGAAGTATCTGGGGGCGTCAGCTAGGAGATTTGAGGGAGATGGGAACAGGACTGACTTCCAACCGAATGCCCAGACAGAGGCCATGAGTTCAATAACGAATAGGCATGAGAACACCAGGCTTACAGAGCCGAGTATCTCTAATGCCAAGTCCCAATCTGAGCCCTTCCTGCTTTGCTCACATTTGAACAAATTGAGAATGAAGTCTGCTGCTATCAGTCTATTACTCAATCAATCCACCCGATCTACTCACCAGCGATCATGCTAAGAACATCAAGCGACACCAGCGTAAGAACGGAATAATGCCCGGCCTTCGACGAAAGAAACTGCGCAGTCTTTTCCTTCGTACTTCTCACGGTCCATGGATCACCTCTGAATGGATGGGAATGCCAATGCTGGACGTTCAAGGACGGGAGTCTTCTCTTGCCCCGTCGCAGAAGCGGCTGTTCCTCGAGCGAGCCGCCCGCATGTTCGACACTGGTCGACGCCATGTCGCTATTGATGGAAGTTGTGTTTTTGAAGAGGGAAATGGGGAAGACGCGTCTTTTGTTTGAGCAAGGAAAGTTGAGCTCTCGGTATGCCGTGTTATCCGCACAGCGACGTCATGGGTCTTATCTTATCTGACAACATACCCTAGACATCTCCAAGATAAAATCACTATATCTTACCACTAAAGGCTTCTGATCTTATCTAATATATAAGTTTATATTTTATCTCTCCTTCTAATTATATCTTATTTTACATTAATTAATTAATTAACAGTCAGATCTTTTAATTTCTCTATAAGAAATAATAAACTTAATCCTTATTAATCTATCCCTGATCTCGGCTTTGCACATAGTCTCGGCCCACCGGCTTCATACCATCATCTTTCATGATGTAAGACCTTTTTATTCGTCGTTATTCAACCCAAGAAGCTTAAACCTTGAGGAAGGGGGTCACAGAGGACTTCTCAAATACTTCTAGTACATAAGGACAATTTGATAATAGGGAGGGAGAAGTGAGCTTTCGAAACTTCGGCTCTCGGCGATAGTCCTCGTCAGCCTTACCCGCCAGATCTCAGCATCTCCTGTGTAAGATCAGCACTAGCTCATCAGGTGGGGAGTACTTCTCGCAACTTCGGATAGCGCTTACTGATAAATTACGCATAGAAGTGCGGGACGACCTATTAACGTCTGCGACGGCTGGATGTCAAACTGGCAGCTCCGTCCTCGAGCGGAAAGAATGTATTCTGGCGATACAAATTCATCGGAGAGCAGAGATTACAGCAAACCTAGTCAGACTTTGGGCCCTAATCTGAGAACAGCGCATGATGAGGCTTCCGGGGGCTAGTGAGCACTAGTTCTTAGCGATTTCACTGGCGTCCGAGACCAAGAGACCGGTCTTACCTGCGTCCACCTCACGATGCTGACCGTCATAGCAAAACGCTCAAACGTCTGAAAAGTGGTGACCTTAAGCGGCATATCGGCCCAAGCAGACATGATCTGAACCGCCAAGGCAGCTTATCCTCCATTACAATTCTCACGGCCCCTGTAGTAAGACTTTCCAACCCTCTGTTATCATCTGGCACGTCTAAATCGCCTGAAATGTTCAGATAATATATTAACCGTTGAACTATCATGCATCAAAAGAAGGTCTCATCCGAAGAAAGCCCAAGCGGAGACATTTCAAGGCCAATGCGACAACCATTTGAGATTCTTACCAAAGACTATTGGCCGATTCATAGGCAGCCTTCAACATTTGGGGTCCGTTTTCCCACTACGCCTCTCAAGCGACGTCATAAACGGGCTAGTTTGATCTCCGTAGCAATAAGATAGTTATTGGCAGCGCTGCGATAGCCCCTTTCCGTGCCTTAGCTTGACATCAATACCATCCCATGTGACGAAGCTCACGAAGATCCTTTCCATTTTGGGTCGTGATTCGGGCTGTCGGTTGATGATTGTCAGCGAGTTCCGGTATAAATGGAGTTCTTGCGTATACTTGGGTTCCGACACCCGGGGAACAAGGTTGAAGACAGGGTTAAAGATCCTTTGGTCTTACATGCATCTAATGGGGACACGAGAACTTGGAAAATGTTGGGTTGGCGCATATAAGAGACGTCTGTTCGCCATGTGAAAGAAGAGTTGCTCGGTGTTTGGTGAACTAAGCTCGTTTTCTTACCTCAGAGATCAATCAGCATGGCTACAGCCAATGGAACCAACGGCAACTTGCCGCAGAAGACTCGTGAAGAGAGTAACCATCACATGGAATCGTCTATCTGGAACGATGTGAAGTTCAGACCCGATGATATCATCATTGCGACGTACGCCAAGTCTGGCACAACTGTAAGCAACTCACTCACTCCTTTGAACTCGTGACTAACGGTGGCTTCAGTGGGTTCAACAAATCGTCTCACAGCTGATCCACCAAGGCGACCCAACCGTCCCCGCAGGATCTATCTCACCATGGGTCGATTTGCGCATCGTCCCCAAGCCGGTGATGCTCCAGCTCATCGAGTCCCAAACCCACCGTCGCTTCCTCAAGACACATCTCCCTCTTGACGCTCTTGTCTGGAGCCCCCAAGCCAAGTATATCTTCATCGCGCGTGACGGTCGTGACATGGTATGGAGTCTCCACCATCATATGTATCACGCTACAGATACCTTCTACAGCTTCTTTGAGAACACGGGCTTCGAAGGAAAGCCCCCACAACGACCAAGTGAGAACCCCAAAGACGTTTTCGATCAGCTTGTGAAGGATGATATGCCAACTTCCATTGGTTGGCCCTTCTGGAGCCATATTCGTGGATGGTGGGAGCATCGCGATCAGCCAAACTTACTTCTCGTGCATTTCAACGACCTCAAGGCGGATCTTGAGGGAGGTATCAAGCGGATTGCCGAGTTTCTTGAGATTCCTGACATGCCAGAGGATAAGTTCAAGGATGTCGTTGAGCATTCTACGTTTGATTGGATGAAGGAGCATGCGCATCTTGCGGCGCCGCCTCAGGCTGAGGTTGCTTGGGCGAATGGCGCGAAGGACTTTGTGTACAAGGGAACGAACTCGCGATGGAAGGATGTACTTTCTGAGGATGATTGCAAGACGTATGAGGAGAGGGCAAAGAAGGAGCTTGGCGAGGAATGTGCCAACTGGCTGCAGCACGGAGGTTGGTTAAAGTGAATCTTGGTCATAGAAAGCCATGATACCAGAAAGTTCATGATTCGTCATGCCTTGTTTAAGAAATATAAGGCTAGGTTTCATGGGCTGAATAGGCAATGTTGTGGATATTCGAACTTTGCATTGTTTAATTAAAAAATAGCAATCTCCTTTTCACTATTCTTGTCAATAGGGCTGAAATTGGCTACCTACGCTAATTAGGGATCCTAGCCTCCCTCAAATATCTAACATTTAATGCCTTCTCTGCGGGTGAATCTTGGGCAAAGACGGTGACTTTCCAGAAGATATATTGTGTTATTATCACCAGTAGATCGATCTTTGCTTAGCATCTTACCAACTTTGAACCTCCCCTTCTAGATAGATTCTCTCAGCTACAGCCTGTACTCTGATAATCAGAATAGTTCCACTTATTCTGGTAATGAGGCTATATAGATATATCGCAGACAAATCGTACCTCAGACAATATAGAACTTTACTATTAGTAGTTATAGAGACTTTCCAAGGGGGTGAAAGAGCTCGAGCCGCTGTCAATACTTGCTTATACATCTGACCAATTTCAATTTCGATCTTTCCCACGGAATAGAAGTTTAGTAGGAATGCTTGAAGGACAGTCCTTTATTTTGTCGTGCCCGGCATTATTTAGCATTCCACATGTGCGGTTATAAGTGTTCAACCTTGAGTAGATGTACCCGACAGCTCATACTTATATCACGCACCTTACTCTGGTATGTTGCTCAATATTTGTAACATTCATAAATACATCTCTTCACGATAAGAACATGATTGATAGTTATCCCACAATAGAAACTAACCGGTCCTTCACCACATTGGGTACCGTACAGTCTTTATCACGTCAAAGTGGATTCGCTTTGGCTTTTATGTCCCGTGATTTTCTTTAAATAAAAACTCCTTACTACATTTGTATCCAATGCTTATTCTCGAAAGCACCAGGAAGATCTACCTATTCACGATAGTATCAGGTTAGCCAAGTGATTGAGTAGAAGCTGGACCAATTGATCAACTTCCTTCTAAATGAAAGGGGGACTTTCCAGCTGCGCTCAATATACGTCGATTGAACCCCCAGCAAAAGATGAGCGGCAATATTAGATACCAATAGCTCTCATGATAGCGGTGAAGGTTTATATATCAGCGCGCCTGGGATACGCCCGATAACTTTGAAGGAATTTGATTATAGAGCATACTTGGCGTTCCATATCACCTCGAAATTCGTTTATATAGTCCCCCCGTTGAGCATTCATGTCGGCACCTTCCTCTACTAGTGGCGCAACGAAGTTCAGATAGGCGTACCAAGAAGCTGCATAAAGAGCTGTGCCATAGATCCCTCCTTGAGCATTTATGATAGCGCCTTTCTCCAACAGATTCGTGACGATATTCGAATAATCAGAGCAAAGGGTAGCTTGGAATGCCGCGCCACTGTCTGTTTGTGTATTGACGTCGACACCTTTCTTCATCAGATGGATAACGATATCCAAGCGGCCATATTCACAGGAAATGTTAAATATGCCTTGTTGGGCGTCCAAATCGGCGCCTTCCTTAATCAGAAGTGCAACGACATCTGGATTGCCACCTTTGACGGCAGAACAAAGGACATTATGTATTCTTCCTTTGGCGTTGACATCAGCACCTTCTCGGATTAGCAGAGCAACGATCCCTGAATATCCACACTCGGAGGCGATAAGGAGGGCAGGATCAAGCTTCCACGAACTGGTATCCCCAATGGCGTTTCCTTCTAGTAGCTCCTTGACACAGTCTTCATCCCCAGACCAGCTCGCGTAAAATAGTTGATCTTGCCCTGATATTTGATGGCTGGACAGCACTATTAGATCTCTAGAACAAGTCTCAATTAATCTCTTCCATCGTTTGAACAGTGAGTGATTCGCAAAAAGTTCAATGGACAGGTGTGAGAAGGTGTTGGACCTTGTCCCGCGGCAACAAGCATCAATCAACCAGGTATGTGCAGCAAATGGCAACAGGTGGTGTGTCCTCATCAGGTCTTCGTGTAACATGGAATAATCCATTTCCAGAAAGTAGACCAGGCAAATTTCTGAGATAGTAGACCTTGCGGTGGGCTCAGTCAACATACCGTTCAACTCGTTGCTAGAACAGGATAATATGAACTCCTTCACAGAAGAATGGGCTAATTGCAGTCCTTTTGCTCCATGACGCCATTTATTGAGCAGGAGGTTATAGTATGTCTTAGAACCTGTGGAGAATAATGTCGAACAGAGTGACGATATCTCAGCTGGCAATGGCATACGATCTTCCATAATGAAGCGGGAACCGGGTGGCGCTGCAAGGTTTATCGCGAGAGCATCGACAGCCGCTTCAAGCTCCAATGGGAGATCAGAGTATGCTAGTACCTGAAGGAGTCGAATCACATATCTCCTCCTAGTACCTCTAAGTTCTCGTAGAACTCGGAAATATGTCTCTTGGAGCGTGGCTGGAAGTGTCTCGAGGGTTTCATCAACTTCTTCTTTACTAATACAGTCTCTTAAACGTTCTAATTGTAGAGCGACCCAACGAAACCTGTAAATAACATGTTAGCATTTACAAATATAACAGAGGAATTATGGGAACTTTACACTCCATCTGCTTTCGCAGTCAAGGTGTTGACGATGACATCCTGGGTTGTTGTACGCCCGTACCAACGACGAAAGCCTGTGGAGTTGGTCACAACATCAAGGACATACTCATGGATATCTCTGTCCACACTGTCGGTCTTGAGCGAAATAATGCTATCAGAATTGACCCAAGTTTCGAGGGATGTCTTGATTCCATGTTCAGGGCGGCTTGTAACAAGCAAATGTGTTTTGACTGGCTTGTTAGAAAAGCTTTCCAGCCAGCTCATTAGCTCATCTCGCTGGGTGCTCCGGCTCTGGTATTCATCTAATGCATCAATCAAAATGAAGACCTCTCCCGCAGCTGCCAGCATGTCATGAAAAGTGGATTTGAGCTGTTCTACCGCTGGCTGTCTCCCCCCATCGCTGGATTTCGAATGCAGGGACTTGATTAGATGTCGAGCTTTTGGACATTTGCGGTAAAGCTGATCAATGAGTGATCGAAGAATAGCTTCAAGAGTTTGTTTCTGGCTGTCCGTGAATGTTATGTAGAAGTACAGTATTGCGCAGTGATGAAGCGTATGCTGTATATCTTCAATGACGGTCGAGGTTATGATAGTCTTTCCTGTACCGGAATCTCCCTTTAGCCAGAGAAAGGAGTTATCATTGGACTTCCAAGTTAGGTATTGAGGATTGTCTAATAACCACTGTCCACTACCTAAGTGACATGTTTGACGAGCCTTGTTGTGATCTGTAGATGGATCAGCAGGTTGGAGCCATCTCGATATAGCGTCATCTCGAATACTGGACGAGAGAGATTTGATGTAACCCTTGCTTTCCGAGGCTATCTGGCGAATATCGTTAACCATTTCACTCACTATTGCTTACTATCAGCTTCCAATCACAATATCCAAGCTACTGCAAAAACGCTTCATTACTCACGTTGTCCCAAAAGTGTTTCGATTCGTTCCTCCTTGAGAATACTGCTCGGAGCTACCTGAAGGAGTAGGTCCTTGGTGTAGGCCGCTGCGGCCATCGCGGCATACGCCTGCCATTCGTCGTTCTTGTGCGAATCAGAATAGTCACAGATCCCTCTGATGACCACGCACGGGAAGTGATTCATAAGCCCTGCTGCTTCCATCTCAAAGCACAAGATACCATACTTCGCTGCCAGTTTGTCGCGTAGATACGCATCCTTCATTAAAGAGTTGCCTGATGCTATCAGACCGTGATGAATAGCAGGATTGTTTTCATCCTCATCTCGTTCGTCTCGGTGCACCAGCTTGCCATCGCCGCAAGAACTGCTACAAAGCATGCCCTCGCCTCCCTGGTGAATGAATTCCGCTTTGTATAGTCTGTCGGTAGAAGCATTGGGCTTCTTGTATTTCTTGCCTAATCGCTTATACTTCTGGAGTGCTTTATCGATGTCGCTCTCAATGTCGTGGCCTTCCATCTCATACCTAGCGTGCAGGGCACTCATGGCTGTGAGAAACGCCATAGGCGGCTGGTTCAGGTGACCGGTAACAGCGAATTCCTGGCCTTGGACCGCCCTTCCGTAGTCGTACTGAATAACGCCACTGCTGTTTCGACCTACAGATCCAACAACAATATCACCAAGGCGGATATCTTTAGCGCCCGGGACGCCACCACCAACTCCGACCATAAGGACAGCTCGGAGGTTAGAAAAGGTCCTAGTCATATCTTTCAAGGTGGTTGCGGCGTTGACGAGACCGTATTGGCCGTAGGGCAAAACTGCAATGACAACATTGTGTTTGCCAATGCTGCCCAGTGTGTACTTATTGTCATCATTGATCGCCGCATTGTCAACAGGTTCGTGGAGAACATCGAGAAATGCTCTGGCTGCAATGAGCTCTTTGCTCAAAGCACAGATCCAACCAATTGTGTACTCTCCAGCTCCGGGCATGGTGTGCTGCTTTACTACCACGGAGTGTCAGTGGGGTGTATGCTGCTGGATGGCGCTCTCTGATCTTTTGTAAAAGCACCGTGCAATCCGTGACAAGTGAATGTTATGGGAGCAAAGAATGGCGGTACGAAAAGCATCACAGCCTGATTCTTGTTCACCGCTGGCCCGTAAGCACAACCCTGGATTTCGCCCCAGCCTGCATATTATGGCGTTCCAGGGCGCTTAACTCAGTGGGCTACGACAAGTTGGCACCCGCATAGAATTTTCAAAACAGCCTATCACACATAACCACATCTCCCGTTGGCTGGCAATCACTCCAACAGAGATTCTGACCGCATTATTGCAGGCATCGTGAAACTGTTCTCAACCAATTACTTTGGGAGGACTTGCTACAAGGTCCGTTGCCTACTGCCGCCATTACAGCAAATGCATTTCTTTTTTGAGAGAACTAGCGAATAAGAAGACGTCGCAAAGCATTCCCGAAAGGATCAGTAAGGCAGAATGGCGGATAAAACGTACCAGGCGGGAAGTCAGCCAATCAAACCCATTATATCAGGAGTACTTTAAACAGTAGCTAAATTCTGGTTGGAAAAGAAGTACTTTTGATACTATATGCTGCAAATTGACACTTATATTGCCATTAGACTCCCTCATTACCTTAGGCCCGTTAGTCATCGACCATCTGCTAATCAACACCGGAACGAATTTACTAGTGGTGTGTTGAGGCGGAGACCCTAGACTAAGCGCAGGTAGCTAATGATGACTTTATTCACACGAGGCTGGGCCTTGACACCATACACAACCTGGACGTTAAATGGTCTTGATGGTATCTAATTGTGTTAATTAAGCTTTACATCCGTTACCCTTGATTGGTCTTCGTCGTTGGCGATACACTACCCAATACCGTTCCAGCCTACGTCCGGCCAGAGCCCCAAGTACCTAGCCCTGCTGCCAAAGCACAGTTTTGTCTCCAACAATGCTAACCTTGTCAATCTCAACAATCTCACTGTCCGTGAGTCTCCATCCAAGCGCTTCAATAGCACACTTCGCCTGCTCAACGTTCCTGATACCAACTACTGGCAAGACTCCCTTGCTGATGTTATAGTTCAGTGCGACCGCGGCAATACTCTTGCGCCGTCTCTCAGCAACTCTTTCCAAAGTCTCAAGTACAGGCTCAAGATCTTCCATCTTGTAGCTGCTGAAGCGGCGTGATTTTGGCGGCGGGTTATCCTTGGTGTACTTGCCAGTCAATCTGCCCTGTGCCAGAGATGAGTATGACTGGAATATCATGCCGCTGGCCTTGCACTTCTCGATATTGCCAGTGAGTTCGGGATAACGACGGAGGATGTTATACTCGCACTGGTTTGTCGCGAGAGGAATGTTGAACTTTGCAAGCTCATCGCTGATTTTCTGAACGTCTTCAACATCATAGTTGGCGACACCAATTGAATGGGCAAGGCCTTGTTCAACGCATTGAGCCATACCCTCAGCGACTCTGGCGATGCTTTGTGGGTGAATTGGCCCATGTACCAGGTAAATATCGACGTACTCGAGGTTCATGCGCTGAAGACTGGCCTTGAGACTCTTGACCGGCGCATCGACGGGATGAATGAAATTGTCGGCCTTGAGAGGAGTGCTGAAATACTTGGTCTGGATGACAATGGTCTCACGAGGAATATCCTGAACCAGTTCGCCGATTATCCGCTCGCTCTCTCCATTGCCGTACGCCTCAGCAGTGTCGATGAAATTGATGCCCGCCTCATAAAGAGTCTTCCAGGCCATCATGACGTGAGGTAGTTCCTTTTCATCCCATTGCCATGTCGACTTGTCGCCCCACGACCAAGCACCGATACAGATATGTGAAGCCTTGACGGGCTTTTGGGCGCTCGGGAACTCCACTCGAGACCTGGGTTCTGGACAGTATGATGTCGGTAAAACGTTTGCACCGGCTGTTTCTGGGTCTGCCCAATTGGGCTTCTTGGAATGGAAGCCTGAAACAGCAGACATGCCTGCTGAGAGGCCGGCTTGTAATGCTTTGTCCATTGTAAATTAGTCGTAAAGTCTTGGCTCTGCGTGGTAAGTAAGTAATGGAGAAACTTGGCAAAAAATACCAAGAGAGATCAGGCTACATTTTTATCATTTTTGCTATCATAACAGCCAAGTTCTAATTGATGACTTTATGGTGAAACCGGTATATGCTCTGTAAAATGGTGTCGTGGTGGTTACGGCCGGGCAGGGATTTTTGGAGTCATGATGACGCTATTCGAAGCCTGCTATGACTTCTCATCATGTAATACCGTAGCAGTCTGAGACTGAAACCCAGGCACGGCAAACGAGCGTGCGGCAATTATTAATACGGATCAGAAAGTCCCGCTTACGGTTCAATGACGCGATCGCTTGCACATCTATCATCGCCATGCGATTGTTACGACTTGGCTTGAATCAATGACGTCAAATGTTTACATTCCCATCTTCACATGTCAAAAGTAGGATTGCATTCCAGCAGCGACAAAGAATATAAACTGGTTCCTACCCTTTGCCTTTCAGTTTATCCAACAAACTTTAACATACAGCTATTTCGACATCGCCAAAATGGACTTCGACGATCCCAAAAACACAAAGTCTTACTCTGACGCGCTGAAGGTCGATCCTAATTCAATTATTACAACTTCAATTGATGCGGTTCCCGTGACTGTTGAGCGGAAGCCGTATCAGCCAGGAGTTGACAAGCCTCGACTGGCTCATGCAGGTAAGCATCCGCACCTCGAACTAGAGATGTTAGATAGCTCATAACTTCCAGGCGTTGCGAGAGCCAATCTTGCTGCTACTCATGAGCGTCCTGAGGGAACGACAGAAAATTACTGGGCTCAACGGCACCAGGATCAAACTGTAAGGATCATACATAGTCTGAGAAGCTCGGTACTGAGAATACCCAGGTTCTGCAGCAGCATTGCGACTTCTTTGACAAGGTACACAACCTATGACGCTGACGCAAACCTGCCAACGCGATACTAATGACTTCAAGGACCACGACGGCGTGATCTGGCCACTTGACACTTTCAGAGGTTTCTATCAACTAGGCTATGGAATCATCCTGTCTCTCATCTCGGTCCTTGTCATTCATAGCAACTTCTCATACCCGACCCAGTCCTCATTCCTCCCTGATCCCTTCTTCCGGATCTACATCGACAACATTCACAAGGATAAACACGGCAGCGACACTGGAACCTACGACACCGAAGGACGATTCATTCCTCAGAAGTTCGAGGATATGTTCTCCAAGTATGCGGAAGGTCGTGATTACTTGACGATATGGGACGTCATTAATTTGATGAAGGGCCAACGGCTGATCGCTGACCCTATCGGATGGGGCGGTGCCTTCTTTGAGTGTAAGTGAATGATATGCCGTGATTCTACTACAACTACGATAACTAACTGCTGTTTTAGGGTTGGCGACTTATATCTTGCTTTGGCCGGATGATGGGCGCATGATGAAGGAGGATATCAGAGGGATCTACGATGGTAGCCTCTTCTACAAGGTTGCCGCTCGGCGAGCTTCGAAGTAGTGGCTTCCAAGCCTATACCAGTACTTAGCTGGCCCATGAATTTGTAACTATAACCAAAATGGCGGGGGTGCATTTTTGCTCGGAACTGCCATATCTTAGATTGAACAGCCATGGCTTGATGTTGAAATCAGTCTAGTATCTTATGCACTCATTGATCATGATGTCCTTTTTACATTTTCAACCAACCTTATACTAATAATAGAAACCCCCTGCAGGGGCTGCATACAATGCTGACACGTAGGTGCTGCGGCTGAGCAACTGCAGCCAACAGGCTCCAGCGCTGATGCCCCACTTGAGTCTTTTCTTTCTATGTGCACGATTTGTCCTGCTACACGAACAACACTTGTCGTGGCCTATACATCCTGAGCTATTTGGGCCATTATG
Source organism: Fusarium mundagurra (assembly GCA_013396205.1). Classification (NCBI taxonomy): domain Eukaryota; kingdom Fungi; phylum Ascomycota; class Sordariomycetes; order Hypocreales; family Nectriaceae; genus Fusarium; species Fusarium mundagurra. The sequence goes on from JAAOAN010000083.1 coordinate 28,250, forward strand.
AACGGCACGGCATGCCTATGGCAAAAAGCTCGTGAGAATCTCCCGCAGGATGTGAAAGACTGGCTAGGTTCCCTCGAACAAGGCATACAGCCCAACGCGACATCGACCGAACAGATCGACGCGCTCATTGAACAGACGACTAAAAGGCAGAAAACCCTCGAGAAGTCAAATCATAAGTTCAGGAAGTATTTTGACAAAATCATTGATTGGTTGGATAAGTTCAAAGGCATCGGTGATGTCGTCTCTTCATTTGACCCCGTTCATGCAGCCCTTCCCTGGGCTGCTTTCCGATTCGTATTGCAGGTATGGTATCTCCTATTCCTGATCGTGCTACAGCAAAGTCTAATCTTGCATAGGCTATCTTGGGTGAACGAGAACAGGCAGATAGCGTTCTTGAATTTCTCGCCTCAACCCCGTACTTCGTTTTCTCTGGCCGTGTTCTGGAGATGGTTTACACAAAAGAGTCCATGCACATCGGAGGAAATCAAAATGAGATCAAACTCAGTCAACAATGCCTCGATCACTTACATGAAGAACTAATCAAGTTTTACTCGGGACTGTTTAGCGCTCTTCAGTATTGTCACACAATTTCGAGCAAACATAAGGTCAAACGGAAAGCTACAGCGATATTTAATTCATCCGAGGTAGTGATCATCCATAAGGACCTGGAAGTCCAGCACAAAAAGGTCATAGCTTGCGGAGAGAATTGCCACAAAATCCTTAACCATACTCTATCGCGCAAATCTCTCGACTTGCTGGAAAAGATCCAGCCAAGTCTTACCGAGCTAGGCGATCGAGTCCATGAACTACTAGTTCGCATCGATGAGTCCGAACGACGCGAGACGCTAGGAGCTATCTCTTCCATCTTGTTTCGTGCTCACCATGACGAAGTCAGTCGAAAACGAACTGCGGGTACTTGTGAATGGATACTGAAGCGGGAGACGTTCATTCGATGGGAGGAGAGTGATTCATCAGTCACCATTCTATATGGTAATCGTAAGTATACCATCTTTTCGGCTTACTTCTATACAGGCTAATAGGTCGCAGCTGGGGCCGGAAAGACTTTTCTCGTGTCAAAAGTAATCGACAATTCCATTGACAAGGCCGAAACGAGTGAGCATTAGCCTTCTTCTATTGCAAGAGGGACGAGGAGAATTGAAGAAATCCGCAGGATATCCTTCGGAGCATTCTTCGTCAGCTATCAACTCCAGTCCAGGAAGTGGAACGTGGAATGATCCATGTCGCTCTTAGGGACTTACCGAATAGACTCGAACTTGAAGGTACAACCCTCGACGTATCTACCTGCGAGCACCTGATTGGGAAGCTTGTCGAAGATTACTCTAGAACTACTATTGTTCTCGATGCCCTTGATGAGTGTGACAGAAACACTCGAGAGGAGCTTATGAGGATCCTTGGTAACCTGACGTATGGGAGCTCAAAGCTTCGCGTCTTTATCTCCAGCAGGCCTGATGAGGACATTATACGCCACTTCAAAGGAACACCTGTCATGGAAATGCAGACAGCAGATAACGAAGAAGACATCTCATCGTTTGTGAAGGACAAGCTATTTCGAGACTCTCGTTGGGCCAATATAAGTCACGAGTTTCAGGAAGAGGTCAAATCGGCGTTTCATGAGAAAAGCCAAGGAATGTTTCAGTGGGCTGCACTGCAGGTTGACCAGATCCGCCGACTTAAGCTATGGAGTGAAAGGAGCATCAGAGAACAACTCAAGACTTCGCCTACTGGACTGAAGGGCGCCTACGATGTGGTCTGGAATCAGATCCAGGAGATGTCCCCGTATGAAGAGCAACTGGCTAGAAGAGCCTTGCGATGGTCTCTGTGTGCATTCAGACCATTAAATACTTCTGATCTTTTGTTGATGATGCAGATTGACCCCGACTCTGGAACGATAGAGGCTGATACGGCTTTTACGTCGGAGACTATCCAGAGCATCTGTGGAAACCTACTTGTCTACGATCAGCAGTCAAATGTCTGGCGATTTTCGCACTTGTCGGCACGAGAATACATCGAGAAGCATCATTACAGCATGCTTGAATCGCATCATCACGCTGCCATCTCTTCTATCAAGTTCCTCGAGAGAGATCTAGTCCCGGTGTCATTAGATACGCCGCGACTTCCAAGTTCTAAACCTCCTCTCTGGGTCATGGCAACAAATCGATCTCATCCAGATGGTCCTTGTGTTAAACTCACGGTTCAGTGTCGCTATATAGTTAAGTATGTATTCTGGCATGCCCATAAATTGGATTTGCCTGAATACAGACATTCTGAACTCTCGAATCTTTTACGGAACCTCTTCGAACCTCTACCCCAAGGAAGCTCGGCTTTTGAGGCTTGGAAGCGTCTCTTGTGTTCAACGGAGACCTCGGCATCTCGCTTAACAGAAAGATCTGCAGGGCAAGCACGTCCTTGGAACATATCATCAACACCTCTTCAAATTATGTCCATACACGGACTCTTTCAAATTCTACGAGACCTCTGGGATAAGGCTGGGGGCGAACTCAACATATGCCGTATGTCGACACCGTCTCCTCTTACCCTAGCCATTATGTATAGGCATGAATCTATCTGGAAGTTTATATTGCTCGCGAATGCAGAGGTTAACAAAGGCGCCCCTGGACCTCTTACAGCAGCAATACACCACGACAACGTGGAAGCCTTTGATGCTTTGCTTGAAGCTGGGGCAGATGTGAACGATGTCAGTCCCCCTTTTGGGAACTGGATGGGCAAAAAGGATCCTAATACAGTAATGGCGGATACGCCCTTGCGGGCTGCGTTGTGGGGTTCAAGAAAGCAACATCGAAAGTACTTCATACAGAGACTTCTTGATAGAGGTGCAGACGTCAATCTTAAGTCACGAACGAAGACTACTTTGGAGTTCGCTATCCAGTATGCCGATGAAGAAACCGTCAGAATTCTTCTCAAAGCAAACACAAAGATGCATAGTCCAGACCACCTACTTCGTCTGGCGACACGGAACGAGAAATTCAACTTGGTTTCATTATTCGCCGAGCTTGGCGCCAACGTGCAAAAGCCGTATGAAGGAGTTTTGCCATTAGTATGGGCATTGAGGGAGGGAAATCTTCCTGTTGTTCGATCTTTGTTGGAGATGTCACGCACATGGATTGACCTGTCTCGTCGAGATCATAGAGAGGCACTTCTCTCAAACCTATGGCAGTCCTATGAACGGAATATCTTCCCTTTTCTCTTTGGGTCTGGCCCTCATATCAACTGGATGGACTGTGATACAAATACCCTAAGAAGGGCCTTAAGCTCATATCCTAAATATGAGTATGAACTTAGTGGTCTCGGCTTGGGTGGGTCGAAGTTTACGATTCAATGTATCGAAGGAACAGCACACCGTCTGCTAGGCTTGGTCGATACTTTACTCAACGCTGGATCAGACCCATCTGTCAGGGTTGAATTTGGCCGTGGAAGCACGTTAACTGCAGCTGCTTTTCATGGCAGATTGCATCACGTCCGTGCTCTTCTGGATCAGGAGACATTGGACGTCAAACGAGAACAGAGAGGTCGCTCTCGCAAGCAAAAACAGGGGGCTCTCTTCCGGGCTGCTTTGTTCACTATGATGAGCGGACATCTAGGTATTGTATCTCGAATACCTTCTGATAAGCGGTGGAAGCCCTTTGGCAAAGAATGCCTCTGTATAAAATATCTAGAGGTCCTTCTACGCCTGTTTAACGGAGACTTGAGCACTTACATGCCAATCTATGACTTCTTAGATCCGTTGATCCCACTCGTCTATATCAATGGAGAAGGCTATGAAATCAATAGTCCATGTCACTTGTCCGTCAAAGGCTACTTCGGATACTTTTCACGGCTTTGGTTCTCTATCGTTTGGTATTTACAAAACAGGACATCACCACAGCTCCCTCTTGGCTCGCAGCTCTGACAATGGCAGTTTCCAGGAATAGTGCCACCCAGATGTTTTATTGTCGCAAAGATGACAGCTCTTTCCAGAGCTCGGCCAACTTACTTCGTCATTCTTTCCGTTGTCGGCAATCGCTCTCAGTTCAACATTGTTTCAGCACCGCAAAGGGTTCGTGAGCCATTGAACCAGAGATCGGAACACGGGCGATGGAAGAGGTACAAACCCGAAAGCTTTGGTGTCACGAGATTTCCAGACTCGGATGATGGAACTGAATCATGGCATACTAAGGTTCCAGCTGCAGGGTGCAAGTTTGAAGCCCATGCCGCTTCTTGTTATAGGAACATGTTTGTTTTGGTTCTGCTTGCGTTTGTGGTTGGATTGTTTTCCTGCTTCCTTTCTCTACTACAGTCAACCAGAAGGCGTGGTTAGCTTTACGATCCTTGTCAAATACCAATGGATTCCATAAGTGAACAGTATTGCTGTTTATATGGTCTCGCTTGGGCAGCGTAGAACTTGATTAACCTACACCTCAACTCCCGGTCAAAGGATTTACTTGAGCGCACAGATGTGCAAAAGTTAGCCCAGATTCAGTATAAATGTATTAGCCTGAAGGAAAGTATTCATTTCACAGAAATCCAAAAGATAAAATGCGCGATGGCAGTGGAAGACTGAATAGTGACTAACAGTAAAGTAGCAAAACCCTGCATTCCTGAGCTTTCGCTCCACGATTCTCCATAGGATCAAGTCAACCTACCGCCAGTGGCCGATTAGTCACATATAAAGGAATCATGGTATGGATCAGGCTTATGATTACACGCAAGGCTTTGCAGTCCGGGTAATGAAATGATTGTCATGATCCTTCTCGGTGATTTCGTCTCGGCTTATTCGATATACTGAATAAGCAATATTATTCCCGTGTTACATCCGATAGACCGGGCAAATGTGAAATATCCCGAGATGTGAGGGACAGAAAGACTCAGTTTGTAAGCCATGGATACGAAAATACCGAGATCGTGAGACTGCTGAACATCTCGGTCGCACCAACAAAGTGAGATTGCAGTTATAAAAGACACCAAAGTCTCCCGCAATGGAATCTCATCAAGCACAACTATCATCACCTACAGCCACAATTACAACTACTCTTCGCTCTTATCATTCTTTCTCATTTGCCAATGACGAAAATGACCAATTACGCTAAAAACAAGCCAGCGGACTTCACCAACTCCATCGAGAGAGTCGCAATCGTCGGCGTAAGTATATCCAGCCTTTGTCCCACAGAATGGCACTAACATAGAGGTCAGGCCGGCGGTACAGTTGGTTCTCACATCGCAAACGCCCTTCTCCAAACCGGCAAACACGTGGTCACCGCTCTGACCCGCCAGGGAAGCACTAATAATCTTCCCGACGGCATTATCATCGCCCCAATCGACTATAACGACGAGTCAACACTCATCGCTGCCCTGAAGAATCAGCAATTTCTCATCATAACCATGGCTCCCAACGCTCCCAAGGATACACATAGCAAACTCGTCCAAGCAGCCGCCAAAGCTGGCGTGCCTTACATCATGCCGAATGGCTACGCTGGCGACATCGAGCAGGTCAAGTTTGGGGAAGATACCCTTCTTGGCCCAATAGCGCAAGCGAACAGAGACGAGATTGAGAGACTTGGTATGAAGTGGATCACGGTCTGTTGCGGCTTCTGGTTCGACTACAGTCTAGCTGGCGGTGAGAGTCGTTTTGGGTTTGACTTTGACAAGAAGACGCTCACTCTTTACGATGATGGGAATGTGAAGAACTCGACTTCTACGCTTGCGCAGGTTGGAAGAGCTGTTGCGAAGGTTCTGAGCTTGAAGGAACTTCCTGATGATGAGAATGACGAGGGTCTCACGGTTTCGAGCTTCGTGAACAGGGCTGTTTACTTGAACAGCTTCGTTGTCAGTCAACGAGACCTCTTCGAGAGCGTTAAGCGCGTCACTGGTACTTCCGACGCTGACTGGACTGTTACTTACGAGTCTAGCAAGAAGAGATATGAAGAGGGTATGGAGCAGGTGAAGCGAGGAGACATGAGTGGTTTCAGCAAGTTGCTCTATGCAAGGGCGTTCTTCCCGGAGGATCCGAGTGATCTGTCAGTGAAAGCGCAGAACGAGCTGCTAGGTTTGCCGAAGGAGGATTTGGACGAAGCTATGAAGGATGGGATTGCTTTGGTTGAGGTTTTGAAGGGTCGTCGTGAGCGCATGAAGCATTAGATCAGGCATGTCATGAACATGCACGCTTCAGTGTATCTAACTTCGCATCTCCACTCAACAACAGGCCGGTCCGCGGAATCCAAATGAACCCGCGGATATTTTCTATGATACAATCAACGTTATGCCGTGTGTTTCAAACCTACATCTTTAGTGACGGACGGTACAAGGGAAATACCTATAAACGCCGATCCCGTGCGCCCCGGGAGTTTCGGAGTTTGTCCAGTCCCGCTAACTTCCGCTTTGTCAATTGTCTATTGTCTCCAAATGGCTTGGGTTAGATGACTTCGAACTTTAGCGATCCTAGTCTAGACTATCTCCCAGGCTAGACTACCCTAACTAAGCGATCGGACTTGTTCAAAGACTCCGAAATGCCCTTCACTGCAAATAGTCCAAAACTACCAATGCCGGCTATCTATAAAACGTTCCAACAAACTTAAGAATCCAAGTTCATCAGCACCTTAACACTTTCTCTCTCTAGATCTTGACACAAGATTCACCATGTCCACCAATATAAAGAAACATGGTGTCGCCATCATAGGTGCGGGCCTAGGAGTAAGTCCAGACTGAACATGAACGATGCAGATTTGAGTCTGACAAACGTTCCAGGGCACCGCGCTCGCACTAGCTTTGCATCGCCAATCTATCCCATGCCGAATCTTCGAGGCAAGGGCCGCCGACTCGGATATCCTTTCAAGCGGCGTGACCCTCACACCGAACGGATGCAGAGTCCTCGATGAGCTAGGTATTTTGAGTCGCCTGGAGGATAAGAGCTACATCTGTGAATATACCGCTACCAAAGACGCAGATGACAATACTGTGAGGAAGATGAGGATTGCTTCGGACGCTTACCCTTGCTACCGTCTCTACCGACTCGCCCTCCTGAAGGAAATGAAGGCGGCCTTGGCTGAGAGGAAAGTAACCATTTTCTATGGTCTGAAATTCGAGAAGGTCATCAGCGATACGTCTGAGGGGGTTGTTTTCCAGGTCGGAGACAGGACGGAAAGCGCTGCAATGGTGATCGGATCTGACGGTATTCATTCAACTTTGAGACGTCACATCACGGATCTTGTTCCTGTTTACACTAATCTGCTGTGTGTATATGGACATATTCCAACGGAGTCAGTTAAATGGCCCGATCAGGACTTTCCAGCTGGTTGTACCATTTTGGGAAAGCCGGGTGGTCTTTTCATGGTTCCTGAAGTGGCGGATGGATCAGATCTCATGGTTGGAACGCAGTTTGCATACCCAGAAGCCGATCGAAAAGGCTGGGAGAGTCTTGCCTCCGACCCAGCATCTCTAGCCGCTTTATTGCGGAGGGATTATGACCAATGGCATGATACAGCCAAATATGCTATTGATGAATTATGCAAACGCCCGGAGAGCATACTATGCTGGCCATTCTATGCTATGCCTAAACTACCCAGCTGGTCTTCATCTTCTGGTAATGTCATCATGATTGGGGATGCTGCGCACGCCATGCCGGCCTCGTCTGGACAAGGAGTGAACCAGGCCCTGGAGGATGCCTTTTCACTGGCCAAGGTCCTTTCTGACGAATGGAACGATGGGGCTTGGCCTTCGGTGCTGAGTACGTGGCAGTCATGGCGGCAGGACAAGATCGACAGGATCCATGAGATGATGCGGGTGACTAATATAATGAGGTCGTCTGAGGTTGAAAGATCGAAGTTGGTGCAGCCGGTTGGCAGGGAGCAAACTACGAAGAGTGATATGCAGTGGCTGTATGACTTGGATCTTGACACGCTAGAAGTCAAGCTGGCTGAACAGAGAAGGATTTAGCGCCGGATATGCTCAGGTGGCCATCGCCGCTGTTTACCTTCTGTTGCAGCTCGACTTCACTTCTTCTTGAATACTTACGTTTTTATTCTTCTCAAATTGATAGACCTCATATCTGATACCTGAGTCACGCTCTCTATCCGCGTTTCATTTGTAGTTTGTCCAGTAAAGCCCCATGTGTTTTCCTTAAATGACTTGATATCCCTGCAAGTAATACTCCATTGATCCCCCTGAGCTTCTTCGTATAGGTTCTTGGATATGCACTGCAAATTAGAGACCCGCTGGAAGCTTTGACAAAGAAGCCAGAAAATGGGATTTCTTGTACCTAGCCTACGCAGCTGACGAAGGGACTGCATGCCATAAGGACAGGCTTTGGGCAGCGGGTAGGTCATTGAAGCACAGGAACCTTTTCCCAGGATAATAGCTTGTATCTAAAAGGCTTCGATAAATAACACAGCACAATCTACAGGTAGCTAGGGCTGGACATTCATTTATTAAACCATCTAGACCTCCTCGAGAGGCTTTTGACCGTTACCCCATACCAGGAACAGGTTGGCCTGTCCGCAATTTCGTACTTTTGCTTCTATCACTAATTTACCATAAGATTGCCTGTGTTCCTTGCTTTCATTTTGACTTTCGCTTGCGACAGTAGCCTCCCGTGTATTGCAACGTCTGATATTTAACGGCTGTAAGTTCCAGTGGCACTGGCCTTACTGTTCATTGGATCAGTGCCCCACAACTGGAACAACGCAACAACGCAGCTGACCACCAACGGTCAGACTCACCTTTTGGCCCCGCAGCTGCTTTTCTCACCACTTCCCTTCAACACTCACAACAACATACAACGCGACCTCTCATCTGTCATCTATTCTTCCACTCATTTTGTTCTTCAACTTTGTACTGGGTCTCAAGCCTCTTTCATACCTTCTACCTCATTGCTTGCATCATGGAAACCGCCATCGCGCCTTTAAGCGCCTCAATGGTGGACCAGGCCTCGTATCTTGACGCTCTTTCCGGACTCGTTCATTCAGCTGAGTGTCTGGCATCAAAGGGCTATGTGACAGCTCGTCTGTCAGAAGCCGACCTCGAGAAAAAGCGACGTTGTGCGAGATGCAATATCTGTACGAATCCCTTGACCCTGCCCAGCGACTGATATCTAACATGGCTAGTGCTTGTAAAAGAAGAACGACGAAGTCGACAAAAGTTTCTTCCAAAGAAAGATGCCGCGCTTTCGACTGCCCCGGGATCCTTGCAAAGTAAGATTGTGGATGAGGTTGTTTCACTGGGGATGGAACAACTGAAGTTGGAGGCAACACACGCACCCGAACTGCGCTGTAAATTCCACGATGGAAAGCTTGTCAACAAGGTAGTACCTCTGACCTCTTCGAACTGAAACATGTTTCACTAACCATTATACTAGAAATGGACCTGCTGTGACCAGCATCCGGCGGGCCGTCCCTGTAAACAAGAAGACGAGCACCAACCCGAAAGGCGTACCATAAAAGAGATTTCCACTCGCTGGCAGTACTCCATAATGCCTCCTATTCTGACAAAGAATACACGTATTGCCGTCGTGATCGACTGTGAAATGGGAACGGCTGCATCCGGTGACAATGAGCTGATCCGCCTGACTCTCATCGACTACTTCACTAGCGAAGTTCTGATCGACAAGATCGTCTGGCCTGATGTTCCGATGCAGCACTTGAACACCAAGTGGTCAGGCGTAACCTGGAAGATGATGAACGAAGCTCGGAACAGGCGGAAGTGCGTGTTCGGCTGGAGAAACGCCCGGGCCTTGGTCTGGAAGTTCGTGGGTCCGGAAACCATTGTCATTGGGCATGGTGTCAACTCAGATCTCACTTCTCTGCGATGGATTCATCCTCGACTCATCGACACGCTTATCGTCGAGGGTGCCAATCATGACAAGAAGACTGGACTTTCCCTGAAGAACTTGGCGGAGGAGCGGTTGGGCCGCGCTATTCAGAGGGGGAGAGGTCATGATAGTCTTGAGGATGCGATTGCTACTCGAGACTTGCTCCACTGGAATGTTCTGAAGTTGACTGGAGGACTTACAGAGGCCTGAGTGGGAAACCGCTGTCGTTTTGATGTAGCGGCTAAAGCTTGTGAAGATTTTATCTGGCGATGGTTCGTTGCGGCAGCTGGGAGGTTGTTCGCGAAGTGTTGCTCCGGTTGTAGATTTGGGTGCATTGAGTCGGATAGGTCATAGGCCTGCATTCCATTCGCAAAGGTGTGCTGTATATATTTCCCTCCTTTACTAGGCCACAGATGCCGTCATAGTCTTGCTATCTTGTAGTAGGGATTCCCAGATCATATGTAAGAACTAAAGATTCATTTCTTTATGTGCATGAGTTCGATGTACCTTCACATATCCTGCTTGTTGTCCGTCATGAGAAGTGTAGTGACCAAAGTAACCATCCCAGACGCGATGATTTAGCTTCCAATGTTGCGAAAACTACAACAACAGGACAAAGTGTCCGTTTTTGCCTTCTCCTTGCCTTATAACAAACAATAGCTCACTGCCCTTCAGATACACTGTTAACGTTAATCAAGGCGATCTGACGCTATGATTTGAGCAACACAAAGCTGCCTAACCTGTACCATTTCCCTGGTCACCAATGCTACACGTTGGCACAACTTCAATGTTTCTGAGTAGTTTACAGATAAGGCACTGGGAATCGTATTCCTGTCTCAAAAATAGTAGTAGTTGAACGATGTCTTGACTAGCTGGGCTAGATATTCGGAGTTACGCTCTTACCGAATGCACGATAACAATTCGTACAATAAGATTCGAATAAGAGTATTAATACTACTACAAGGACGTTATGGGAGCAACAAGTTTACGGTTTTATCTCGGATCTTGTTCTGTTCCCCGTAAGTGAGATTTCATGCTGCGTGATCACCACATACCAGGTCTCGGTCACGTCAGCGCGACTAGCGAATCACCAATCTACCCCGACGTTACAATCGCGGATGCATGACTCCTGCTCTCGGCCTTATCATTGCAGATCTGAGTAATTTCGGAAATATCATCACCAGATACGGGGAATAGTGTATTGACGCAATTGATGTGCAGAATGAGCAGTGCACTGTTGAGTCTTTCATTGGATGGGATAACATATACCGTTCATGCATAACGCTCGCCACGCAGAATGCTACATCGGCTTCATCGCGAAGAGATTACTAAAAGCAGTAAATAACAATGGTGCGGGGGAGATAAACCGGCCGGAGATCAATGCTGTAGCGTCGTCTGTGGAAATAAGCTTAAAAGAAAGTTTTCTCCCTGATCAACCACCATCTTCAACCCTACCCATTCCCGACTACGCAATCACAATGGCAGACAGTAGCAAACAACCCTCGACCGAGAAGGTCCAAGACACGCAAGAGCTTACTCCGAGCTCGGACTCAGATGCTCCTGTTGTTGCTGTCCTGCAAGAAACGCCCAAGAGGAGCTGGAAGTCGTATATCTGGGATACCTTTGACAAATCGCCTGAGGAACGTAGATTCTTGTTTAAGCTTGATGCTGCTCTTATGACGTTGGCGTCGTTGGGATATTTCATCAAGTATTTGGATCAGGTAAGATCTTTGTTGTGAGATGAGACTGTGACTTACCAAGCAGGTGAACATCAACAATGCCTTTGTCTCTGGGATGAAAGAGGATATGAACCTGTTCGGCAATGAGTTGAACTATATGCAAACATGTTGGACAGTTGGATATGTCATCGGCGAGATCCCAAGGTAATCATTCCTCCTCCTATCCCGGTATGGTATACTAACTGCACAGTAACATGTTATTGACACGCATCCGACCGAGTATTTGGATCCCCGCCTGCGAAGTAACTTGGTCCGTTCTCACCATCCTCCTCACAAAATGCACAAACGCCACTCAACTCTACGTCCTGCGCTTCTTCATTGGTCTCGCTGAGAGTACCTTCTACCCTGGAATGCAATACATCGTCGGGTCATGGTATCGCAAAGACGAACTTGCCAAAAGGTCATGTCTCTTCCACGCCATGGGTAACGTTGGATCCATGGTATCAGGCTATCTCATGGCTGGCTCGCATAACCTCGATGGCGTACATGGGTATCACGGTTGGCAGTGGTTGTTCATCACCAACACAGTTGTGTCTCTCCCCATCGCCATATCAGGTTTCTTCTTCCTACCAGACTTACCTGAGATAACGAGAGCTTGGTACTTTACACCAGAAGACATTGCAATAGCAAAGAAGAGAATGGAACTTGAAGGTCGAGCTCAACGATCACCGTACACGAAAGCAAAGTTCAAAAAGATCTTCACGAGCTGGCACATCTACACCCTCGTCATTCTCTACATCCTCTTCAACAACGGCAACGGCGGAAACTCACAGCCCGCATTTCCCCTCTGGCTCAAATCAGAAGGCTACTCCATCCGCGACGTAAACCTCTACCCCACCATCGTCGAAGTAATCAGCGTCATAACAACGCTCATCTACGCCTGGACATCAGACAGTCTCTTCCGCGGCGCACGCTGGCCCGCCATCGTATTTTCTGGTCTCGTCAAGATAATAGCCTATGTCGGCTTAACAGTCTGGAAAGTCCCTACGCCGTTTACCTGGGTATGTTTCATGCTCTGCGGTTTTGGCGGTGGGATCAGTGGTCTTACGTTTGCGTGGGCGCATGAGATTTGTAGTGATGATAATGAGGAGAGGGCGCTTGTTACGGGGGCGATGAATCAGATGGCGTATGTGTTTCAGGCGTGGTTGCCGTTGATTATTTGGCAGCAGGTTGAGGCGCCGAGTTATCCGAGGGGATATCCTACTATGGTTGGGATGGCGGTTGGGTTGATCGGGATTGCGTTTACGATTCGGGCTTTGCATAAGAGGCAGATGAGAGGGCATAGGCATGCTTTGATGGGTGAGGCGTAGAGAACGTATGTATGAGTCGAGTACAGTATGTAGTGAAAGCCTCTATATCTATCGTAGTGTTTACAATCTTGCCAGTCCTCTCTTGTCCGTGGTATCTTACCCCAAGCCCGACCCTACAATAGACTCTTAAGTAGACGAATATCCTCCATCAACAAAGATAGTCTGCCCCGTCACAGCAGCACTGGCATCACTCGCTAACCAAACCACAACACCCGCAAAGTCCTTAGGCAGCCCATTCCTTCCAATCATCGTCCTCGCAGCATGAGCGTCAGACTTTCCCGGATCAAGAAACGTAGCCCTAGCCAAAGGTGTATCAACAAGACCTGGCGCAATAGCGTTGCATAAAACGCCATGCTTTGACCATGCTTCAGCTTGTGAGCGTGTCAGACCCAAAAGACCAGCTTTGGAAGCGCCATATGCACCGCTGTTTCCAAAGGCTCGGAAAGACTGTTGGCTGATGATGTTGATGATACGTCCCCAGCCATTTTCAGCCATCTTCGGTCCAAATGCTTGACCTAGTGTGAAAGGCGCCGTGAGATTCACAGCAATAGTCTCATCCCAAGCTCCCTGCGAGAGATCATTCATATGAGGTCTATAATTAACCCCCGCCGCATTGACAAGAATATCCGGTGTGCCAGCATTCGTTTTAATCGCATGAATCGCATCGCGCACAGAAGCTTGGTCTGACAGGTCCGCCACAATCGCTTCAGCTGTGACGTGAAGATCCGCAAGGTGATCAATAGTATCCTGAAGAGGTTTCGGTCGGCGCGCGACAAGAACAATTCGACAGCCAGCGCGACCAAGTGCAATAGCCATTTCGCGGCCTATGCCTGATGAACCGCCGGTTACGACGGCGACTTTGCCGGTGAGGCTGAAGAGGCTGGACAAGTAGCTTGAGATGGCTTGGGGGCTTGGAGCCATGGCGGTGAGATGACGCTAAGTCTGATGTTTGTTTGAGGTAGTAAGGAATGAGGGTTTGTAGTGACAGTAGTTAATTATATGGGCGATAAAGATAGTCGCGTGTTTGCTTGGCTGGGATATGAGTCTTGTGAGCGAAATCGGCTGACGGGAATTGGTGCACGAGGTGTACTGATAATTGCACGTATGCGGGGTAGATGAATCGTGACTCAACCGTGACTCAACGTTATGGACTAAAGCGGCATTCCACCATAAAACATCATGATCACAACAAAAACATAAAATGCCTCTATGAAATAATTGAATTAATAATAAAAAATAGAAGTGCTCATTTTAACGCTCAAGCAGTAGCTTCTATCCTCACCAGAACCAACCACCAAGTCTCAGCCCCAATATCAACAACCCCAGGCCCATTGACCTCCAGATGAGCAATGTGATCACTCAGCGCACTCAAAGGCCCCAAAGGTCCAGCGCTCTTGTCGCCCTCTGCTGAAGCTTCCAATAGCGCTTTTACAGAAACGCCAACGACTTCTGACAATTGTTCTGTATTGACCAGGCTCGCGTGCAGACCTCGCTTGTTCAGCCAATCGTGATTCGCAACGACGACATATGCGACCGCGCGTTCAGCAGGTGTTTTTGGCTTGCGCGTAGCAGCTGCGATAGTTCGCCCCGGAAGACTAACGACTGTTCCTACAGCACCGAAAACAGCGCCTAGAGGAATTGATATAGCGCCTCCGACGACGCCAACTGCTGCACCGAGGATATTTCCGCGCTTGGTGTTGGCTGCGATATTCTTTCCAACGCTCTTAGCATGGTTCTGAACGTTTTTAACGTAATTGACAGGTTGTTGGCCAATGTTCTTTGCGACATCTCCAGCGTGACTGATAGCGCGCTCCCCGACCTTGGCCGTCATGAAGGCGGAAATGGTATCGAGAAAGGAACCCCATGCTTCTTTTGTGATGCCGTGACCGAGAAGAGCGGGCGCGTAAGCTTTTAGGAAGGGAGATGTTTGG
>JAAOAN010000084.1:0-157035 GCA_013396205.1 Fusarium mundagurra
GCTCTCATCTCATCTCAACGACATTTGCTGGATTAAATCCACAATTCTATCTCAAATCCATGATGCATCAACGGGGATCATACGCGCGGATCCCTTCCAGTTGTTCCAATTTGACAACGCACATTACCGTTGACGGTCTAGAATTTCCCATCCATCTCATCTTTCTTCCCTTTCCTTTCCTTTGCTTTGCTTTCCCCTCATTTACCCATCATTACCAAGACATTGTTACAGTCTAGGTACGCTCAGATATTGCATGGACTGACTGGATGGGAACCCCGCCCCAGGCATCAGTTTATAGAGAATGACCCAAGAGCCTGACCTACGTAAGTAGCCTTTGGACTGGCTATAGTGAGAACATACTGGAATCATACCATCAAAATCTTCCAACATGTTCGATGGCTTAAGCGAGATGGAGACTTAACATGAATGTTCCTCCTGTACTTTAGCCCAGAGACTTGCAGGCAGCAGTTATTCAACCTCGAGGACCCAAAATTATAGAAGCCCGATCGCGGTAGGTAGTGCACTAACTAACCCCTGACACTTGAACTGTCCCGGATTTCCATTTTTGGATCTGGAGGTGGAGGCCAGAAACATCCCCACAATGTTAACCCTCGCCTAACCAAGGAGCTCTCCAGGTGAGAGCATGGGGTATCGATACCCATGGAACAATCCCCAAAGCCAATGCTTCCTCTCTTCCAATTATCTCTACAATCCCTGCCCGTGGCCGCATAGCTCCGCTCTACGGCACCAAAACCGACCTTCTAATCGTTCTAGACAAGCAAATCATCCCTCACGAGTCTCGTGTCTGGCCGGGTGTCTCAGAGCCTCAACATGCAAGCTGCAATAGCCTATGATCCTAGTAGTAAAGTGACTTGAGAGGAAGAAAAGAAAAGAAAAGAACAGAAAATAAAAGAAAGAAGCACACGGCATGAAGCCAAGAATGGTCAGGGCCACCACTTCAACCTGTCGGTGGCGGGTCTATTATGCTCGGTGTGCAGGTGAGGTGTGTTGTCACCCCTTCACCGTTCGGCATGCCAAAGTCAGAAGTATGTATGTACTGACGGGATAGACAGTAGTCACACTTTGATCGATCGGAATGTCTCATGTCTCATCTCACTCAGGAGAGAGAAGAGGGAACAGGGAACTAACTTAGTAAGAAGAGAACAATGGAAATTGGCTGACCTGTTTGGATCGGATCATCGTGTCACGAGGCCCTCGGCAAATCGACCAGGCCAGGTTGTCAAAAGCAAAATCAACTAGGGCATTTTATTCGAGTTCTGCGCCGGGCGGTATTATTGGAGCATTGGAAACAAATGGAAACTTGTCATTGCTGTGCAAGATGTGACAAGAGCCTGATAGGAAATGCCATCTTGGTGGGGGTGACCGCCAGCAACTCAACACCATCAGACAAAATATCACGATCTTATTGTAATTCAGTGCTTGACCGCCGTATTCCTGATCAATGCTTCCGTAATTTGCTATAAACTCTGTCAGCAAGCGAGAGAGTCTGAATTATCCAATGGCAATCAAGACATGCCTGTTCAAGGTCGGGGATTTAATTGAGCCTCCATGAACTAACTATGTACTCCTACGTTTGCGTGGGGGTTGTCGCTTGGTGCGTCGTGAGATTCACAAACTTTCGTCAGACTTGATAATCTCATGGATTTTCTGGTGTTTTTTTCTTCTTTTCCTTTTTTTTTTTAATCTTCTACCTAGTTTCTTAGTTAAGGTACTGTGTGTTCTATTGGATATTTGAGCCATTCCGGTCAATATCATGATACGCAATTCTTGCATCATAGCATGCATACCGTAATCAAGATCGGATCGCCCTCGTCTAAGAACTTGCCCTGCAAGAGTCAACGATAGCTACACCTGTTGAGCTAATCTGCTGGCTCGGTGCCTTTTTTTTTTTTAATCATTCCATGGCTCATGCATTGATCCTGGCGCGTGTTTTCATAGATGAACCCGCGCATCATGCTGTATTGTTATCCTTAATCCTCAAACCTGTGCATACTCCTTGTTGAAAGCCCTACCGATAACCATTCTTCGAATCTCGGAAGTACCGGCTCCAATCTCGTATAACTTGGCACTGAATATATGGTTAGTGAACAGTTCAGGATACAGTTATGTGCCCAGGGCCCTCAATCTCTTCAAAAGTGGTACCGCGGTGACAACAAGGGGTTTTGAACTTACTCTCGAAGCAATCGTGATGCGGGCATTTCCTCAACATAGCCCATTCCACCAAGAAGCTGAATACAGTCGAGTGTGCACTCGGTCGCCCGCTCAGCTGCATACAGGATAGCTCCCGCGCAGTCCTGTGTGCGAATCAAACCGTTCTCGTCGACCGCCTTGGCGGTTGTGTAGGTATAGGCACGAGAAGCCTGGAGCTTCGTGTACATATCGGCCAGCTTGCCCTGGAGCAACTGATTGTGAGCAATAGGCTGACCGAACTGCTTGCGCTGGTGTGTGAAGGGCAGAGCAACATCTAGTGACGCCTGCATGATGCCCAGAGGTCCAGCGCTCAGCACCAAGCGCTCCAGATCAAGACCTTCCATCAGGACTCGTACGCCTCCGTTGACCTTGCCAAGGATGTTCTCTGTAGGTACGAAGACACCGTCAAACATGAGTTCGCCGGTGTTACTTCCGCGCATTCCCATCTTGTCGAGTTTGCGAGCACAGCTGAAGCCCTCACTTTTGGTGTCCACGATGAAGGCCGTGATACCCTTGGAGGCCTTTTCGGGCTCCGTCTTGGCGTAAACCACAATAACATCGGCGTCAGGACCGTTGGTGATCCACATCTTGGATCCGTTCAGCACGTAGCCACCGTCAACGGCCTTTGCTGTTGTTCGCATGCTGACGACGTCACTGCCAGCACTAGACTCAGACATGGCCAGCGCGCCAACACTTGTGCCAGCAATGAGGCCAGGGAGGTACTTTTGTTTCTGCTCTGGAGATCCATTGAGTTGCAACTGGTTGACGCAGAGTTGTGAATGTGCCGCGTAACTGAGACCGATAGAACCAGAGGCTCGCGATAGCTCCTCCATAACAATGATGTGCGCCTGGTAACCCATAGCGAGACCGCCGACGTCCTCGTCAGCTGTGATGCCTAGGAAGCCAGCTTCACCAAGTTTTTGCCACATCTCTGCTGGGAAGGCATTTGTCTTGTCTGTCTTTGCAGCGACCTCTTCTGTGATCTCACGGCGGGTGAATTCTTGCACACGTTCCCTCAACTCATCGAGCTCCTCATTTGAAGGGGCTTCGAAGCCTTTGGGGTGTTTAGAAGAGTGCAAGCGAGACTGAATGGCAGGGAGAGTGGCAGCTGGACGGAACCGACGTGCCACGACAGGTCGTGCCAGAGATCTGAGTGTTCGTACACTTGTTGCCATTGTGAAGGTGTACACGACTGAGATGAATGAATGATAGAGCAAGGAGATATTGAGGATATTTCTCTGCTTATCTTGGTTATTTTCTCCTCCTCCTCTTCTTCTTGTTTTGTTAGATAGATTTTTGAAAACGACACGACCGAGGGAGTGAAAAGCGGCTGGAAAACACGGGTTTCGATAGCCGTCTTATTGAGCTGCAAACAGCAAGACCCGGCTCATCGCGGCTTCTAGCGGCCCGCTCGCTTACCCCAGGTTTTCGACGTCACAAGCCTCGGCCTTAGGCGTAGCCCGCGCTTCGGCTTTAGAGATTGTTCATTCTTTAGGAGAATTAAGGAGAGCTTCCTTATTTTCCGTCCTTCTTCCTTGAAAGAGCCTCTTATTCTCGTCGCAGACTTTTGCCAAAGCGAATTGTGTATCTCGGAATCACCAAACAAGAACAACCTTGAAATCAGATATGACGCTATCACGTTCATCGCGCCAGGCGATACTGCTGGGTCGCCAGTTCAGTCGACGCACACAGATATCCTCACAGAAACGAGCTGTCGCAAATCTCACTCCTCCACACCAGGCCAATGCCATCTCACGAATTCAGACGAACGTTGATCCGTCGTCAGATGAGTTCAAGGAGAACGAGAAGCAGATGAGCGAGGTCATGAGCCGCATGCAGGAGCTCGCCCGCAAGATTCAGCAGGGAGGACCTGAGAAAGCCAGACAGAAGCACATCGCACGCAAGAAGATGCTCCCCAGAGATCGAGTCACAGCTCTGATTGATCCTGGAACCACATTCATGGAGCTCTCGCCTATGGCTGGTCATGAGCTTTATCCAGAGGCTGAGGTGCCTGCAGGCGGTATCATCACTGGCGTGGGTGTTGTCGAGGGAGTGACATGCGTGATCGTCGCCAATGACAGCACAGTCAAGGGCGGCACATATTATCCCATTACAGTCAAGAAGCACTTGCGAGCGCAAGCTGTCGCAAGAGAAAACAAATTACCGTATGTTACCAAGCATTCTGACACAAAATGATACGTGAATTGACAGCTGCCAGATGCATCTACCTTGTCGACAGCGGCGGTGCCAACCTCCCCCACCAAGCCGACGTTTTCCCCGATCAGAACCACTTTGGTCGCATCTTCTATAACCAAGCTCGCATGAGCTCGGAGGGTATTCCCCAGATCGCTGTGGTCATGGGTCCTTGCACAGCAGGTGGCGCCTACGTCCCAGCAATGAGTGACGAGAGCATTATCGTCCAAGAGCAGGGTCACATTTTCCTTGCCGGTCCTCCCCTTGTTAAGGCTGCGACAGGAGAGGTTGTCAGTCACGAAGACTTGGGAGGTGGCAAGATGCACTCTTCTGTGTCTGGTGTTACAGATTACCTGGCTGTGGACGACGCACATGCTGTCGTATTGGCTCGTCGCTGCATTAGCAACCTCAACTGGCCCAAGAAGTCCCCAGAGACCCAAGCCCCCAAGCCTACCTTCTCAGAACCTCTCCACGATCCCGAGGAGCTTCTTGGCATTGCTACCACGAACCTGCGAAAACCTCTGCCCATTCGCGAGGTCATTGCTCGTGTTGTGGATGGCTCTGAGTTCTCCGAGTTCAAGCGCGACTTCGGTACTACTCTCGTGACTGGCTTCGCCGAGATCTATGGCCACAAGGTTGGCATCGTAGCCAATGACGGCATTCTCTTTGCATCGTCCGCTGTCAAGGGCGCTCACTTCATTGAGCTCTGCTCTCAGCGCGGTATCCCATTGGTGTTCCTACAGAACATTTCCGGATTCATGGTAGGATCACAGTCCGAGCGTGACGGTATCGCAAAGCACGGTGCCAAGCTAGTCACAGCTGTTGCGTGTGCTGATGTACCCAAATTCACCGTCGTCGTTGGTGGCAGCTACGGCGCCGGAAACTACGGAATGTGCGGACGAGCTTACAGCCCGCGATTCTTGTGGATGTGGCCCAACGCCAAGGTTGGTGTTATGGGTAGCGAGCAATTGGCTGCTGTGATGGAGACGGTCGGCAAGACTGTCGACGGTGGGCTAAAGGAGCGTATTGAGAAGGAGAGCGATGCCACATTCTCCTCTGCTCGATTATGGGTAAGTAACATCCTCATGACATTTTTGTGAAGGATTCGAGGCTAATATTCTTGTAGGACGATGGCATTATCCCTCCTCAACACACAAGACGATACCTGGGTCTGGGTCTGCAGGCTGCTATGGGAGGTAGAAACGAGGTCAAGGCCGGTGATACCAAATTTGGCGTCTTCCGAATGTAATGACTTGCATGCAGTAAAATATGTTAATTTATTAGAGACACCTACTGAAGTTTATGTTGGCATGTGACTTGTCAAAGAGTTGGGAAAGGTTGGGCATTGCATAGTGCTTTGTGAACAAGTTAAGAGCTCAGTACATATGTCTTGTCCGGCGCATCCCTGTTACAGTGCTCAAGGCTTTACTCGAAAGCTTACACGACATACTCCGTACACGTAAGTTATATATATGGACCTTTCAAGCTCGTATAGGTGAGTGTAGGCCCCATATCTGAGAGGACCGTATACCCACTAGCCAACGCATGCACAACTGCTGGACATTGGAATACATATGTGCCCAGTGTTGAGATATTCTTCTATGCCAACCACTCTTTTATTTAGCTTTAACTTACGTGAATCTAATTGCTTTTTGATCAGACACAGGGATGCGACAAAGCTAGATATCATATTTGCAACGAGGTATCGGTAGTGAATATCACAACTGCAGAGGACCAAAGCTGAGTCAAAAGAGGTCTTGAGTTATAATATAATAAAAGACCGTATAATCCATATACTGAATAAGCTAAGATCTCGCTGTTAGGTATTAGTTAGCATATAGGTTTCGCTTCATGATGGTTAGATTAGCTTACCCTAGAGATACCTGGAATACGCGGTTATGGAAAATCAATGAATGATCGACACTCGAAAAAGATCCATCCCACCCTGGCAACAACTGATGACGTTCAAGGGCCCCTCCACCGATAAACATGAAACACGCCAAGGAAGGACGATGGAACCCAACTAAAGTGATAACTTGCAGGTCTGATTTGTCTGGACCCGACGCCCGGACGTCTATCAGTTATGTGTGTATGTACGGAGTACTGCCATTCATGGCTGTTTGCTTTTGATCATGTGAAGCTTCGGGTCGAAACAAACAGTAATCACTTATGTTTAATAAGTGTCATCTTGCTGACAAAACGAAGCAACTGTCTGTCACACAGCGGTAAAGGCTTTCCTTTACGCCCGGGCAAGGAATCGATCGAAGCCAGATCTTGAAAGATGAAACACCACCTCGACTCAAATGCAGCCGACACAAGTCAACTTCCAGGACCCCTTGTGAGTTATCGTAAGATGCGGACACGATAACAGTTGAAGCGTCGCATATGCTAGTAACTCTGTTGGATGCTCCGACGGTTCCGAGCGAATTCTGTATCAGAGTTAAGAACCGCAGGCTAAACTCGCAAAATGTTATGTTATTCAGGCTCAAGTTGGCGGACGGACTGTTCACTGTTGGTAATATGAAGAAATTAAAGGCTATGAACTCAATTGATATGAAATCGCGCATGACCGTAGCTAGTGCATCAAACAAATTGAATGTCATTAAGCATCAAACGATGGACCTACTCAATGTGATCGTCTAATGACCGAGGCAGAAACTTTACCGTGCACTAATGGGGTAGTCCATCTAATCGAGCCCTCGCGAGTTAGCTTGATCTGTAGCGTGACTTGAGCTGTTTATTTCGGTTGTGCCAATTGACATTAAAATCAAATCATCGTGAACATTTGTTCAGCTTCTCGGTGCAAGGCTGAGTGCAAAAAGCTTGGCCTGTCAAGGCGGAGGAAACAAATAAGATTACCTCCGAACTGATGGAGTCACATTAAATTGCTCTCGACAGAACAAAAGAAAATAAAGATTGATAAAAGTACGAAGCACACTCTAAGACATGCAACGGCCCCAGAAGAGGAGCGTGAACCCTGGAAGTTATCAGACAAAAGATGGATCTCGTCTTGTGTTGGCCGGTCTTGGTGTTGAGAAAAAGAAACTCACAGACCAGTCACACAGACTGACTGTAAGAGAGAGCTCAAAAAGTCAAAAAGGTGGCTTGCACTCTGTGACTAGGGCCCGAGCTGCAGGAACAGAGCACGCTAGTGTTTCTGCTAAACTTGAGAAGCTAAGTACCTAGTACCTAGGCTGTTGCAAGGGAAACCCTGGGCTTGGCTTCTAGGGGTTTTCGACAGACGATACTCTAGCATGATTGGTGGGATTCACACTTCAGATGGACGAGCAGCCAGTGGGAGAACAGTGGCTTGTCTCCCATGCATTTATGGGGAAAAACGGCCAACGGCCAGATGCGCCCCTTTGAGAGCTCATGACCGCTGCCCCTTCATCTGATTCTCTGTCGTCTCTGTTCATGTTGCGCTCCGTGTGAGTGAATCTGATTCTTGAATGGCGGTTGTGAAAGAGAGCAGGGTGGTCCCATGTTGGAATAATGACGATCCTGCAGCAAGATGCTATCGTGATGGGGCTTGCTCACCCGTAATAACTGGATCAGTCGAGTGAGTGTTTGCGTTGTCTCTGTGCCTCTACCGTGCTCCCGTCTATTGTGGAATAGCCCTGTTTCGCAGGTGAGTGAGGTTCGGGTGCTTGCTCAACTCCAAGGGTCCCCCGAAAGCCTCACCAATCTACTAGGTAATCTATGTACCTGGGGCTTGGGTCATCCTTTCAGTTCCATTTCCTCTCTTCTCCCCTCGCTTCGCCTCGCTGTTCTTCCTCCTCTCCATCCTCACCCGCACACTTTGTGCCTATTGTACTGTACAGTGTACTGGTACCTACAAGCCTGCTTCGACCCAAGCTGTCGTAGTCTGCGCCTCGTTACATTCATTCGTTACGACTTTTGATTCTTCTCCAACTGTGCTTCTATTGCGCACCATTTTTTTTTCTCAACTCTTCTCTTTTACTATTGTGTTTTTAAACGGGTCTGTCTATAAGATAATCAGACCAACTTTTTTTTCTTTTTTACTCTTCTTTCTGCTTGATAATTTTGACAATTAAATAAGGGGCCACAGAGAGATAATCAGATCCAAGGAAAGAAGCAAGAGCAACCTACAGCTGGGAAATCAAACGCCTCACCACGCCTTCCTCCTCAACAAACAATTTGTGCCTCATCGATCTGGCCTTAGCTTCTATTCTTCTATAGGATCTCCTTTCACCACTCACAACCATTATCGTCTCATCACCTGGAGCATCCTCAAACCATCGAGACGCAACTTTGAAACGCGATTCGTCCAGAGCCATCTCCTCGGTGACACGCCGCCTCGTCTCACGACGTCGGCATCGACTTTGGCCTTTGCCCACTGGTTCTCGATTCCGACTCGAATTTCGTCCCCATCTGCTGTGCTGCTCTACTACGGAACAGATCCCTCCCATCCTTTTAGTCGTTGATTGCGAGCCCCTGTGACGTTGACTCGAATTGTCGCGCCCAAATGATCTCATGAAGTCGTGACCTTCCTTCGCTTCTTCGGTATGTTTTCTCTTTTGTTGTTACAAAATCTTCAGATGGCCTGGACGTCATCTTGATTGTTTCACTTCAATCTTTCGCATCTTCCTCCACCCATATCCCCTTGTAATACTAACACTTCTTTTCAGACTATTTCTCATTTGCATTGCTTGCAGCGCCTGCGAGGTCTGGATTACCGTGCAACAATCCCTCATTTTTGGGTCGATCCGTCTTATTTTCTCTCACTTTCTCTTCTATCCAGTTTTCATCTTGACTATTTTTACTTCGCTTCTCGCATTTCTCGTAAACTCGACGTAGCCTGTGGCTGTACGACCCGATCGAGTCCAAGAGAGACCAGCTTTTTATGTTGCAGCACCCCAAACAATTCGTACACAGACTGCTTTGTCCATATACGAACGTTGTGCCAGTGATTCCCCACAAGGTCGATTCAAGCGCTGCGGGTCATCGGATACTCGCATCATTTCATCACCTCGGTTCTTCCAAACTTCGCGGCTTCCTACATACAGTTGAACTGCATATAGGGGCTCGCTACCGGATTCCTAACCGTGTTACGCTGTTGGTTTGGATGAACTCCCGACTTGGCATAAAGGAACCAAATGAATCAGATGTATGATGGAAGAGGGATGGACTCAGCACCCGCATCTGGATCTGTAAGGAGAGCACGCGAGATGGCGCAAGGTGGATATTCGCGACAGCAGCCTCTGTACCCAGACAACATGGACGACAGCCCGCCTGGCGAACTGAGGGCTCCTCCTCGTCGACCCATGGGAGGACACCCCTCCGCGCAGTCAAGGCTTCCGAAACCCAAGGCTGCGCCTGCCATTGATTATAGAAGTGGAAATCCTGGTGTTGCCATATCTCGACCACAGCAAGTTCCACAATGGCCTCTGCCCGGCCCCCCGATGGCCGCTATGAATTCGCCCGACCCGGAACCATATCGACCACCACCCGGACGACCGACTCAGGCCCCTCAACGACCACCCAGACCCAGCCAAGTTCCTTCTTTGCTGGATCAGTCGAGACTCCAAGAACCGACCCCAGTGTTTCTCACACCCGAGTCTGACGACTATCACTCTTCCGTTCCGCCTTCTCCATCCTCCCGAATGACAACCTCTAGTCTTGGATCGCTCCCTGACTTCCCTGAGCCTAATCAATCGACATCTGTAGATTCTAATAGAAGAAGTGTCAATCTAGGCCCCCCCAGAGCGAGCGCTAATCTGGGACCTCCCCCGTCATCTCGCAGGGGCGCATCATCCTTCTACTCACACGCTTCTTTTGTCTCGCCGATTCCCGAAGAGAGTCTCAATTCGAGATCGCACGGTTCTTACGCCTCAAGCGCGGCTATGCCTGAAAGCTGGCCAGCAGGTTCTCGGGCAGTCAGTCCCTCGTATTACGACGAGACGGACAACAAGAGTCAGGATTCCGCTTATGACGAGTTTCATGATGAGAGCAAACTGGTCCGCAGCGCAAGCATCGGCAAGAGAGGAAAGCCCTCAATTGTTACTACCAAATCATCCATTATGGAGCCCAATCACCGCCCTGCACCATCACCGGTTCAGCCTTTCGACTCGGGGACCGGCTATATCGATGCTTCAACAAGCTCTTCTAACACCCTTCCTCTGGCGAAGACGTCGGCACCTTCGCAAAACCCTCATGACAGCCTTAGCCCCGACGCTATCCTGGGTGCATATGCTGCTGCCAGCGCCACCAACTTGTCAGAAGTACAAGTTCCGGCGCCAACACCTTCCCCTCAGCCTTACAGTCGACTTTCGGCTATTCGACGACCCCCAAAGCTGGACATTGAGGCAGTGAGAAGGGCTGAGGAGAGAGGCAGTATCACCAGCTTGCCTGATTTGATTCGACGTGCAACCCGCCTTGCTACCATGATTGATTCTGGCAAAAGACCAGCGAGCCGATTCGACAACTTGAATGATTTCTTTGACGACAAGGGGCAGACTCGAGGGGGTGACAAAGAAAACTCAGGTAAGAAGATCTGCTTTAGGATATGATGTTTTGATGAACTTACCTGTCATAGGACTATCGGATATGCTGGCAGCATTCCCTCCCCCCGCACAACAACCAGAGCGACAGAACCGTGGATCCTGGTTTCGGACGACATCTTGGCCCCTGGCACCCACCCGTCAGGGTGATGTTCCTTCACGATCTGGCCTTCGCGAGATGACGCCTTCGGATGAAGGCCAGGGCAAGCGACGCCGGCGCTGCTGCGGTCTGCCTGTGTGGGCGTTTGTTCTCTTACTACTCTTGCTTGTTGGCATAATTCTGGCCGCTGTCCTTATCCCATTGGAATTTTTTGTCTTTAAGAACTTGGGCAATGATGAAAAGCCAAAGTCTGCCCTTGCTCAATGTCAAGAATCATTAAAGTGCCAGAATGGTGGAACAAATATCATGTCGCAGGGTACATGTTCATGCATTTGCACAAATGGTTTTACAGGCTCCGACTGCAGCGCAGGTGGCTCCGATGGTTGCACGACTACAGACTTGGGCAACGACCTGAACAACGTGACGCTTGGCAAAAGTATCCCACGCCTTATCGAGAACAGCCAGAAAAACTTTTCTATCCCTCTATCTGGTACTGCCATCATGGCGAAGATCAATGCTGCAGAGCTATCCTGTATTGCTCAGAACTCCCTGGTTACTTTTGATGGCGCTGCGGCACGCAAAAGGACTTTGCTCGACAGCCTGGCTCTCCAGTTCAAGCGAGAAGCCGCTGCACCGACTCTAGTTGCCCGTGTACCTGAAACTGCCCCTGCCGTCGTCGTATCCTCCGAAACCGCCGCGCCTACTACGCTGGTGGTTGACGAGGGAAGCCCCGAAAACGCGCCAACCTCAACAAGTGGCGCTGGCAATGCTGCACAGACCTCAGCAGCAGCAGATCCATCGCAGACACAGGACCCGATGACCAAGTTCAAGATCACAAACGAGGTCCTCGACTTTGCGCGTATTGCCGTCCTCTATGTATTACAGGAGGAGGATGTGGACAGTGCCGAAGACGCTCAATCTAGCCTTGCACAGTTCTTTGCCAAGGCTCGTAAAGAAGCAGGTGTTTTGGTAAAAGAGGCAGGCAATGTCAGTATTGGCGACAAGGAATCGGTTGACTTGTTGAGGTACAAGATTAGTATCGGATCCAAGACAATAGGAGGAAACGTGAAGCGCCATGTGCTATCTCAAATGGCTGCTCTCACCCACCCGTCTCTTCGACATAGAGCAGTTCATGGGCCAAGGTGAAGCAGAGCAGCGAGGTTCAGATGATCCAGGAGTCAAGAGTAGACACTGTATATAAGGCATGGAAATAGGTAAATATGCATTTCGCAATGATGGCGTCGGTCTTGTGCGTTCGTTTCGTTATTTGCATCAGTTCAGCTTCGCCAGGGCCGGGCCGTGGATGGTAATGAGTGAGGAATAAGTAATGGGACTGATGGTGAAGACGGAGAAAGAAAAGAAGGAAAGGGGGAAGAATTTTGCATAGGCATTTCGGAGACGCCCTTGTTGTTTTATCCTATTCTATTCTACTAGCCCCCTTTTACAGTATGTAACACTCGCGAGCGAGATTAGCAAGGGCGTTGTGCCAAAAGATAGAGGCCTCGGGACTTGATACTCGATGCCATGAATCGTAAGATATTTAGATCATAAGCTCTTTATGAGTCCGGAGTGTCTGGCTTTTCTTTATACCATTCCTGAATTTTATGTTGCATTCTATTCACCTTAAGGCTGATAAAAGACCTCCTCAACTGGCTTCCACCAAGAAGGCTCGCCAGCCTCAGAGCTCACTGCACCAGGCACGAGACTCTCCTGCCAGGCGTCTGTCATCTTCCACCATTCCCTTACACGAGGGTTCTTGGCCATCTTTTCCATGTCGCCCCTGTAATCTGAGCCGATGTATTTGAACGAGGCGAAGAGAATGTGGCTCTGATCATCGTAGAAAATGCTGTCTATACAAGCGATCAGTCTATAATAATTGCCTTGTAGATACACCTGAGGGTAGGCCATACAGTCTCGAATATTGCACTCTCGGATCTGCTTGAGGACATCGGGCCAGACTTTGGCGTGGACTTCCTTGTACTCAGCGAGGTGCTGAGGCCTTAGTTTGACGATCTGAGCGAATCGGCGAGCTGTTTGTGACATGCTGTGTTTATAAGTGGCGGACTGTGCTATGCGTATTGTTGGTGAGAGCGAGAGTAGTAAAGTGAGACAAAACAGGATCGAAGTAGTGTAGCAGCTACGGGAACAAGTGGTTGGTTACCTTAGTTATATAGCTGAACTCGGGGATCGGGCTAGAATATAGCGAGTCGAAACCCCGCATAACTACAACCTACATGACCTTTCTATCCACACTTGATGACTTTGGATCGCGGATGCTCCCCCAAAGTGGAAGCTAACTTAGAGTGCGAGCGGATAGTGCCCATTCAGGGTCCACAACCTGTGGGGGATGTAGACTTTGGGTAGCATTACTACAGAGTATTTTATATGTAATTGGCGATCTTGGTCACATATAACGAATACATCAAATACCTACAGAGTAAATCTGAGACGAGTGTATGAGTGCAAGGTAATTTTTCGATATATTTCAAGTTTAGCTAACAGTGCCTCGACCATCCATAACCGGATAGACACCACTGAATCTTTAAAGAAAGGACAGTAACAATTTCAAATCGTTACCAAAGAAAGCCACGCCGAGTCTGATGCGTACGTAGCCATCCAGTTCATAAGACATAATCCCATCCACCATACTCATAACGCCTATCCCGAGCCCGAATCCTTTAAAAACAAACAATCCTTGGTATCAATAACACGCCTGTTGTAGAAGGCTGTGTTGGTAGTGTGCGTTCCCCTTTTCTATCAACCACGGCTAAAATGCAGGCAAGTACAGTCTCAGAAATCGACTTCTAGTTGCGTGGCTCGTACTGGGGAAGAGATTCCTCTTCGGCCATAAGACCGGACTTCTCGTCTTCAACAAGCATCTCGGCGATGGCGGCCTTGTGAGTAGCTCCAGGGGCAAGCTCTGGCTCGGACTCGGCGGATTCGCCCTTGAACATGCGAACCACGCGGAGAACCATGGCACAGAGGAACATGGTGAAACTGAATACGTTAGTATACAAATTAGAGAGCAGCAGGGAATGAACTTACAATGCAACTCCGACACCGGCAGCAACACCCATGAGGACAGGGATGATAATATATGCCGTGACGTGTGTAAAAACGTCACTCCACGATTGCTCGGGGGCCTTGTTGACGAGAGGACCGTGCTTGAAGTTGTCGGTAGGCTTGTTCTCACCCTTACCATGACCGTGATGGGGCTTGCGACCGTGACCATTGCCCTTACCCTTACCCTTCATTCCGTGGCAGCCCTTGCCCTTGAACTTGCCCTTTACATCCTTCCAGGTATCGTGGACCATACCCTTGGCGCGGCACCACATATCACAATCCCCTGGTGTCTTCTCGCCATCACCCTTGACCTCGATGCTTCCGATGATGATCTCGCCAACAGGAGCCTTGATGAGCTTTACTGTGACAGGAGGGACGCCGTCGACGAAACGGTCGCCAACTTCGATGATCCTGACTTCGACGTTGACAACCTCGAGATGTTGATCCTTATCGACTCCTTCAGGCCGAATAGCCAAACCGTATCCCAGTCGTCGCATATCGCTCTTGCCGTTGGCCTTGATGACAGCAGCCGACAAGTCTCCATTCCAAGGGTCGGCGTGAGGATAGAGTTCGAAACCGTTTAATACCAGACGACGGTCTTGAATGCCGAAATTGAGTTCGAGTTGGCTATTATGGCCGCGGCACTGGAGGCAAGGGACGTCGACGACTTGACCATATGCGGTCTCGGGGATTTCGAAAGTGTCGACCTCGATGGGAAGAGTGCGGAAGATGCTGTCGTCCTTGTCAGAGGTCTCTGGGACGATGAGCACAGCAGCGGCGGTCGCTGCAAGGGCGAGCGGCTTGAAAAGCATGGTGTGATGGAGTTTTCGGTTTTGGAAAGTATGTGATTTGTGTATTGCGATGACTAATTAATTGATTTGGCGATGTTAACGATGATGGCGATGTTGTCGTCGTTAGTTCTGTTTATGTGGAATAAAGAAAGGATTAAAAGAGGGAAAGAATGAAGTGCAGCTGATGGTAACGTGCTTTACTCTTGAGGCGTCGGATGTCTCGGTGGCAAGGGATCCGCTTTGGGTTAAGTCAATCTGGGGCCGGAAGGAACAACCCCTCCTGCCGATGACGACGATTTTAACTTCACTTTTTCTTTCTTGCGCTAACATGATTGGCTCAACTGTTTCATGCACCTTACTGCCTCTTGCCTGCCCACTTACCGTCCACCGTTGGTCAGAAAGAGGCAATCGCAGGTCCTTCCTGTAGTACCTTACACAATTATTTACATACATCTACAACGTACAGTAAGATACACTCCTAAGACACCTCAGTAAGGGACACTTTAAAGAACTGAGTCAGCAAACTTGTCGTGTTAATCACAATTAATTTGTTGGCTTCTTTATTTAGGTGCTTATGTCCCTATCTCTTGGCAATACGCGTACATATTCGATTCGTAGTACCAGCCAAGAACACCGATGATCCACTCACATGTCTCACGTTCACGTTCACATCTGTTACAAAAGCACGCGATCAAAAGGCCCATACCAGATGAGTTCGTCAAAGAAAACCGATACTTATTATAATCTCGACACGATTAATAGCATGAACTATATAAGTCTTGCACACACATCCGTAACGTCTGTACTTGCAACCAACTCATAGCAAGTCTCGTCTCGCAATAAACCAAGGCTCCCTGTCCTGACCTGCCCTGACTGGCCTGGTCTGACCACCGTGATCCCTGTCCGGACCCTAAAGTTGCCCGAAATACCGAAACCGAAATCGAAATCGAAGCCAACAAACAGGGCTGAATTAGAATAGAAATGGAGTCCATACAAGGAAAATCAACATGTCCTTAGAAAGAAATGAACCCCCATTATGCCATGCTTCATAATCAGGGAATGTTTTACAAACACAATCCAAATCGTGCATTCTGCCTCCTAGACTTACTTAGTCTTCTGACTTCAAAGCCTGTCCACACCAGAGACCTTCCAGTTTGTCTCTGACATTCTCCCACCGCAGGCGCCAGTTGACTCTCTTGGTCAGACCTCCATCACCATCGCCGTCATTTTCGCCAGGGCCAAGCTCAGACGAGTTCTGATGACGATGGATTGGGGAGTCATTGCCCCATGGAAAGTTGGGATCCTCAGGGACCCTCTCTGTGGGCGTGGGATAGTCATCTCTAGCCGAGCCCGATTCTTTTTCAGTGTGCGCTTTAGTGACTGTCTGCAATGTTGTAAGCGGCTGGTAGTGGCTTGTTTTTGTATCTGATCTTCATTAGTTTGGTGATTTTACCCATCAAGAATATCACAAACCTTTTACACCAAATGTGTGAGTCATGTTCGACCAATGCAGCGTGCTGCTTGTTGTGTTGCAGGTCGATGAGACGTCTTCAGTGGCTGTTACTGCCGATACGTACGACAGTGATAAGTCTGGTCCATTCGTTGCAGTCAGGCAATCGGTGCTAGCTGGAATCGCTGTATGGGTCGGGGTGTCGTACACTGATTCCGTGCAGGTCGATGAGCTAGTAGACGTAGATTCACATGGAGTAGCTGTTCCCGCTGAGCCAGTCAACAAGTGCGTGCCCGTCAAAGTACCAATTCCCGAAGATGTTCTCCCAGAAGCCTGTGATAGAGTTGAGTTACCCACTGGGATTGGTGCCAAGGCGGAACTCTCAAGGCTGGTCGATACCCCCTTTGCGCTACCAGTTGTCAAGAAAGTCATCAGTGTTCCCGAGAGCGACGATGTAACGGTGGCCAATGAGATAGTCTCTGTGCTCGTGAAGTCAGTGACCCCGGAGGTTACGTTAGCCCATGTGGAAACAGATGAATCTGTAACTGCAGCCCCAGATATTTGAGATGTTGGGGGTTCTGCCAAAGTAGTTGTAAGAGTCAATGTCGTAGTACGAGTGTATGAGGTTGACAACGAACCACCACCGCTTGAGTTGTTGAGGGCAGATGAGGACGCGCCTGGCCCTCCCAAAGTCGTAGTGCGGAACACGGTTGTTGTACGAGTATATGAAATGGACTCTGAGGCTGCACTACTCCTGTTGCCACTCGTGGACGGGGAAGTGCTGGACTCTTCCAAAGTGGTTGTGAGGGTCACTGTCGTGGTACGAGTATAAGAGGTTGACCCCGAGGTTGCACTGCTAAGGTTGTGAACAGAAGAGTGGGACATACTTGGCTCTACTGAAGTAGGAGTCAAAGACTTGGTGGTAGTTCGAGTGTACGACGTCCATTCTGAAATCTCGCCATTTACAGTCCACGTGGAGACACCTGGCTCATTTGTGAGGCTCAATGTTGGCCAGCTCGTCCATGGCTCTGGATCTGGCCTCCATGAAGCGATTGTCGAGAGACTGATAGTGCCCAGACTAGTTGAGTTGGAGACCGGGAAGAGTGGCTCATTTGTGCCGGAAGCAGACGCAGAAGTATCAGTCGTGGTGCCAGCCACTGTGGTGTTCACAGTGCGATAGGTTGTCCTGATCGACGGTGAAATGGTCACACTGGAAGTTGAAAAGTCTCCCAAGGTTCCGGTAATGGTGAATCGAGGCCCTGTACCACTTGGTGGAAGGGAAGCGCCACTTCCCGTCAACGTGGTGTTTGATGGAAGAGGGAAGGGGGCCGTGCTGGTTGATACTGTTGGGAGTGGATTACTCTCAGATGTCGTCGAGAAAGTCGGCATAATGATAGTTACTTTCACATCTGTGAACGTGGTGAGTGTAACGTTCAGCGAAGCGGGCGGTTCAGGAGTGACAGCAGCTGTGTCGCTCAAAATTTGAGTTCCAGGAACTAGATCAGAGCCAGTGCGGGTTGCGGTAACTGTTGTCTGGATAGTTGAGTTGGTGAACCACTGAGCGCTGCTGGTCGTGTTCCACGACTCAGAGGCCCCTGCGGTAAGTATGGACGGCGTCTCATCCCCATTACTTGAAGGATATGTTTCACTGGCCGTAATGGTAGTCAAGTTGATAAAAGGAGTAGTGCTATTGAACCCAGCTGTTGTAACAGAGAATGTAGCACCACTGCCTTTGGGGCCGATGGTTTTGTCAGATTCAGAGAGTGACACTGAAGATGTTTCTGACTGCCAAACCAAGCTTGTGTTGGTTGGAAAGGGGAAGTTGGTAGGCTGCTTAGATATGATGACGGTACTGATACCAGGAAAGCTGTCGAGAGAGGTCGACTGAGAACTGAATGCGCTCTTGCTGGATCCCACACTTTTAGAAAAGTTGTACCCACTAGTGGTATGGGCCACCGTGACATTGCCAGACGAGGATAGGCTTGTTGGTGCGAGACTGCTAGTGATGGTAGAAGTCATTGTTGTCTTGATCACCGTTACGTTACCAAGTGCTGAGCCATCAGATGGGCCTCGAGTTGACGTGGTAGACACACTGGGAGGCGTCATTGGCGTGGTAATGATCGAGAGCCAAGAGCTTGGAAAAGAAAGTGACGGGACCTCCAAAGTTGCTTCCGAAGTATGTGAAGTCGTCAGCGTCGAAGTTGGCCAGTCAAACCGAGAGTCTGTCTGAGAAGACAATGAAGTCCGTCTGATGGACATTGACGAATTGAAGCGCGAAGGGGCAGATGTGGAATACTGTGTGGAAACAGAGTTGTTCATCATGCTTGTAGCGCTCTCGGTTGGAATGATACCGCCGGGAAAGATAGTAATAACCGAGCCCTCAGACACAGTAGTCACAACGAAGGACTCGGTGACTGAGTCAGAGGTGGCACTGACAGGCAGAGCTGTCGATGCAGAGAGAGTCTCTGAGGATGTTTGGTTAGAGGTTGTAGCAATATTCGACTCGGAGACAGCAACGCTCGCGCTAGTCACGGAGGTCGGAACTGAAGAGAAAGAAGAGCCTGTTGCTGGCGAGGTGACGTTTAGTGCAGTGTATGTCTTGCTCGTGGTAACTGTGGTGGAAAAGGCAACAGTAATAGATGCCATGATCGCCGACGAGTCTCCTGTTCCAGCCCCCGACGAGTCATCAGAAAAAACAATAGTAGGTCTTGAAATGCCAGATGAATTTGACAGAACAGAAGATGAGACAGGAACTCCAACTGTTGTAGTGAAGTAGGCAGTAGTAGTAGTGAAGCTCACAGTTCCATTGACAGGAATGCTCGAAGCCAGGGTGGACTTTTGAGTCGATTCTGAAATAGCAACCTCGGTCAGAGTGCTTTGGATTGTTACAGATTTGGTTGATTGAGTGGCCAGACTGCCCAATGTTGAGTGCGCCGCCGAATCAGTATCAGTAGCAAGGCCGTCAGTAGAAAGTTCAGATGAGTTCTGTTGTGGGATGACTGTGACTGTCGTGGTTTCGTCTGCAGTCATGGGGACAGTCAAAGATGAAAGGCTTGATGAAATACCGCTTGAAGGACTGGGTGCGACTGTCACTGTAACATTAAGCATTTTGGTTGTCGTTGTTGTCGACCCAACCTTTGTTACGCTACTCTCGAAGCGAGAAGCAAGCTCCGTTGTAGTGAAATCACCTGAAGCTTCAGCACTCGACACTGTTAGTGTGCGAGAGACACTCTCAGTGATTGTATTTGTTTCATCAAAGAGACCAGAGACTGTGGCTGATGAGGCAGAACCTGAAGGCAATCGAGTTGCCGTCCTGGGTGATGAGGTACCCGCGGAGGGATAGGTGCCAGTCCACGAAGAATTAACACCTGAAATAGTAGGAACTTGACCTAGTGAAATTGAGGAAGCTTCATCACCTGAAGTTTCAGTCCCAAGGAAAGAGCCCGAAGCTGTTAGGCCAGCACTCGAGGATGCCTCGGAGCCGGATGTACTGCCAGCCTTGGCGCTTGAACCGACAGTTATCATGGCAGTGCCGGTCTCGAGTGCTGAGGATACAGAGAGAGAGGAGCTGCCAGAAGACGCAGTATCATAGTGAGAAGACACATTTGACTTAGATGTCACACTAGCTTGGGAAGCTCCAGTCTGAGTTTCTGTTGCAGTGAACTCCTCGAGAGAGTGATCTGACAATGTTAGATTTGAGGAGGACCTTAAGCCAGAGCGTAATACTTACGAGAAGTCAAATCCGTTGGAGCAACTGATTGCCCAGTATAATAGGGAGGAGGTGGACCATAGCCATCAGCGAGAGCATCACCCAAGGGATTGCGAGCTTCGATGAAAGTATTGCCGCGCACATCTTTGCGAGCACCTCGATGTTGCTGGGGACCAAGCCCGGCTGCACGGCTCAGAACACAAGAAAGCAGTAGAAGCACCGATAGGACGGTGATCAAAGGAATGTTAGGTGGTCTCATGATGAAGATGTTGTAGTGCTGTTGGTCCTTTGGGTCAGCGAATACTGTTCGTCCTTGAACAAAGGCAGATATTGCTTTTTGAACCCACCAGAACGATTCAGTAAATAGAGTTTATTACAGAAGTGTTTAAACGAGTGGATGGGTCGATAGTAGAATAAAAGATACAGGTAAACGAGTGATTGTCGACTCCCAGGATATTATTTCCTTGATGCTTCCTCGAGGTGATGAGGAGAACACGAGAGCGAGATCTGTGAAGCGGAAGAAAAGAAGGGCAGAAGAAATGAGAAGAACGAGGAAGAAAAGTAGTCAAGCAGTTCAAGGCATACAGTAGGAGTGAGTGAATCATGAACAGCGCAAAAGATAGGAGATATAAGGTGTGCAACTGGCAGCAGCTGTCACAAGAATTTTGCTAGTGATAGGCAAAGGGGCACATATCTTGCAACCTTTTAGGCAGAACATACTCTCTAATGCCAGATATTTTAATCCACCCCTGAAAGCCTGCCACAACATGAGCGTACAAGCTGTATTTTCAGGTCCAATGGGTTACAAGTGCTTGGCTCAGTGTTATTGCGGTGGCGATTCCTGGATATGTCTTGCTAGATTGGACCGTCGTCCGCGGTGCTCCGGTCGTTGGTGACCGTATATAGCCTTCTTGGTACCCCATAGAACATGCCCGGCTGATTGCTTGCCTTCCTCCCGATGGTAGCGATCCCGGGATCCTGGACAGGCGTATAGTTCCGGCTTTCCATGACACGAAGGCAGACACAATGGGAATGAGCTTACACAGCTGTTGTCGATTCTTGTCCAGTTTTCCCTTCCATCTTTTAGCACAATGAACTTGAGTTTGGGGTTGTATTATCGCTTGATTGCATGGATGAAGTGTTCTTGCTACCGCCTTGCTTCATCAGCCGGTGATTGTTTCCATGTGCCATGTCACAGGCCGTCCTTCATCTCCCATCATGTTTCTTCAAGGAAACAACGCAAAAGGGATAGCTTTCAGAATTGATCTCACTTTAGTATGAGCCAGCCTATTCCTGCCAATGTCTAGTGATATTCTGTACATCATATCCAAGACATGTCGAGAATAAGCAGGTGATCATATGCCTGAGAGCCGTCCCTTTCACTCGAGTGAGGACACTTGCTTGTCTCGTCAGGTCACACATGCCCTGTATCAGATTAATCCTCGTACGGCCGTATCTCGCTCTGACTCGCATTGCGGGATCTAACTTGCATTGGTAAACTGTTGGCAGACGAGATCTTGGCCGCGTTAAGCGGTGGAGCACAAACCACGTCGGGCCTTTGACCGTTGAGGATCAACGGCCTGGTTGTTGGAGGTTTCACAGTCCGAGGGCCAGAATCCCAGACTTTACATGCCATCCGTGCGGACGTGGCACCTGTAGCGAGCCTCGGCAACGAGGCGAGATGCAGCTTCCCGTCGGGTCGCATCAGGGGTGAAATGTTCTGTGATGCATTGAGTTTGTCTTTGTTGAGCGTCTAGGCGTATAGAAGGGCGGTAATTCTTCTTCGCTTTCTTGGGTGACTAGGTATGGGTGACTGAAAAACTTGGAAGCTTTCGTTTCGTAGCATTATCAGTCAAACCAAGAACAACGATAAGGCCTGAGGCTCGCAGTTGACGTCTTCTCGAAAGAGGATCAACGTTTCAAAAGGTGAGGGTGGTTCCAGTTCTGAACCTGATTGCTCTCAAGAGCAGATCTTAAGCGAAGACTCTGAGATTCAAATAGGGGGATAGTTGCGAGGCTCACGTTGACGTGTAAAGAATGAGACAAATCGAGACGATGAAAGGTTTGCGCAAAAGAACTGGCACCTGAACCTAGAACTAAGACAGATTATCTCTTTTAGACCCTTCCTTCTTTCCATTCCTGGCTTATGTGACTTATGGACATTCCTTCTAATATCAGGTTTACGAAAGCGCTCGCCCGTATTCTAAGGTTACCTTATATTAGGTAGGCAGGCAGGAACTCGTGATTGCCTCATGCATCCTCCACCCCTCAGAGTATCAAGATCAAATCCATATCATTAAGTTTGCTTTCATGTTTTGGACACAATGTCTCGCAGATCATGGATGTTGCGTGGCTTTGAGGCTTAGCCTGTTGTACGAAGACAAATGCGCTTATTCGGCCTTTTTTGCGGTTTCACGCAGAGTAGGGGCAGTTCCATCAGTCATCGAGGCATTCTTATCCTCGATATCAGCAGCCCAGAGGGCAGCTCCAACTTGTTGATGTTAGCTTTGCACATCGCGAGCTCGCTTCAGACTTACCTGTGTTACTGAATGTGAAAAACATGGAAGCAACAGGAATCATCTCGAGAAGAGTGGCAACTAGTCCGAATCTATCATACATCTTAGTTAGCTAAATTTGGCTTGCTTGTGCTACCAGGCGTTATCCAGGAAGCAGATGGATAGATACGCACGCAGTGTAGGGGCCAACATTCTTGGTAAGCCAATCCTCTCTCTTGGGTTGCGACCATTTCTTCAGCTGGAAATACTAGAACGAACACTGTTAGCTCTGGTAAAACTCCAATTAATAGACAACTTACTCGTCCGTGAACGCCCTTTCCTCGAGTACGACCTGTGTGTGGTCAGTGGAGTGATATAATTATTGATGGTGCATTTTTACCTTGAATGAGGATGAAGATGACCGTACCAACAACCGGAATGGCGTTGAGAGGCAGATACATCACGTAGCGGACGATAGCCTTGGGGCTGAACTTTTCAAAGGGGCTCTTGATGATCTTGCCAAGTTTCTGCATCGGATCTGACCCAGACTTGACCTCTCGTCCCTCGCTCACGATTTGAGTATCTCCACGGGCAAGGAGTGTACCATCAAACACATCCAGAAGGGCATCTTGAAGGAGATAGTTGCGAGATACAAGGTTGATGATGGTGGTACTCTCATTGAGAACCAAAAGAACGGCAGAGAAGGGCGCAATAGGGCCATTCACGAAGAATAGTACGGCGAGCTGTGGCAAGTATGTAAAGAAGAACATGCCACCAATGACACCGGTGGAGAGGAGGACCAGCGGACCGAGCTTGGAGATGAATGGCTTCCAAAGTGAGCGATGGGAGATGAAGTAGAAAATCCCCTGTTCAAGACGTGTTGCATTAGCAAGTGACCTCTCTGGGGGTCAAGAGGGGAGATACTGTACCTTGATCGGGTAGAGGTAGGATCGGCTCTTGGCAGCGCTGGCGACATGCTCTCGGGCCTGGGCATAGTCCTCCTTACTAGTGATGTTATTAGCTCCAGCAAGAAGAAGAAGAAGGAAACAGAATCGATGCAATTTAGACGTACAAGACTTCTTGGGCTTTCTCTCCAACAGAGTCAACCACTCTGCTGCGCTTGGCGGGTTCCTGCTGGTGATCAGCTCCCGAAGCTTCAGCTGTGTCGGTCATGGTATGGTGGTTTGTTGAATGGGAAAGTCGGAGTAAGTTTGCGATTCTGTTGATCGTGTGCAGAAATGAATCGTTATAAGAGGACTTTGATGTTGCCAAGTGAAAAAGAGGTGATCTGCTTCGCTTTGTTTATATCACAGCGAGGTTGGCAATCACAAGGTCGACATTCCACCCTAAACCATGGAAGCTCAAGGGAGAGAAGCTCTAATCGATGTCGTCATTGGCACCTCAGTGGACGGCCCTACGAGTGGGGCTACCTTAAATCGTCACAGGCTTCTAAACCAGTGACGATGATGTGTATGTTACGCTTTTTGACAACTTCTGATATAAGAGTTTCATCAGTTATATATTATATTGGTATGCAGTACTTCTGCCAAGTGATTCTTTCTCCTCCCTCGGGGGGGCAAGAAAACACCAAACCTTGATATAGGGTGTCAAAATAAACTAAGCAAAGAGTCCCCTAAGCTTAGACTAGATTTACCTAAGTATTTTCATTGCTTAGGGTTAAGGTCCTGAGTTTTCTTTCCTCCCCTAAGTCCTCCTCTCAAGAAAGATCTATTAACCCTGTATCCCCACTCCAACGTCGCATCAACGTCAACTTGCAGACCGCAGGAAGAAATGTCCCAGAGGACCCACCTCCACCATCGGCCCCAAGTTTCGGAAGCTTCATCGTAGGGCTCCGGCTAATGCTGACGTCTGTCTGTCATGAGCCGTATATAGTAAGCGATCAACCTTGGAACAAGGCAGTCCTGTTTCAAACCTGACCTTTTGTCGTGTCTGGAGAGCCTATTCTTTTGTACATTGGTGGTATGTTTTGTCGCGTGAGCCTCGCCTTTTGCCCCTCCTCCAATTACATGGTAACGTGTTGCTGATCATCCCCAAAAGATGAAAGGTATGCGTCACTAGGAGCGCGCGTATAACATCATGTCGAGCCCAACATCGACGACAGCCTCATCCAGATAATGATAACTCGAACCGCTCTCGATAGCTTTACCAGAGAGTCACGAATGCATATACCATCGCCGCCAGCATGAGTCAACGATATATCTCGAATAACCTTCCTCCCCAGAAACTCGGCTCGGATCCCAGAGAGCTCCTCACATATGCTCTTGAACTCGTCGTACGACATACGCCGCCTCGTGAGGTCTACCATGAACGCCATCTTGGCGGTCTCTTCACCGGGTACACTGGTCTTGCTTACCTGTTCCTTCAACTGTCCGAACTATACCCAGATCTTGAAATCTCTGGCCAAGACTTGCTATCTTGGGCGAAACGCTACCTGGAAGGAGACCGTGGAAAGCTGGTCCTAGAGAAGGGCAACTGCGGCATCTCGTCCGAGAAACTATCCTTCGAAGCAGTGAGAGCGTGCATAACCAAGGAGGATGATCACTTGACAACCTTCCTGAGCAATATGCCGGTACTTCTTGGTCCCTATACGAGCCCCCAGGAAGATGCTTTTCCATCAGAAATATCCTATGGGCGGGCAGGTGCATTATACATGTTGCGTATGGTGAAACACTGGGTTCCTAGGAGTGAGAATCTCGTTGAATCTCCGATCAAGAGACTTACAGAGCGTATTATGGCCACTGACGACGACGGCAGGGGTAATTGGGAGTGGCATGGGAAGAGGTACTTTGGAGCAGCTCATGGTGACATAGGTATCATCACACAGCTCGTTCTTTCAAACCCATCACTCGCTCCACAACTTGCACGACGCGTGGAAAAGCTTCTTGAGCTTCAGGGTCCCGACGGGAATTGGCCGTCGAGCCTGCGGAGCCTCAATGAGGGGAAAGGCGCAAGTCTCATTCAGTGGTGCCATGGTGCCCCTGGTTTCTTGTATTCGCTAACGTCCCTGCGCCCGTATTTCCCTGACTTGCAAGATCGTATCGACTCAGCCATCGAGAAAGGTCAGAGCATAACCTGGAGGCATGGTCTTCTCACCAAGGAGCCGTGCTTGTGCCATGGAATTTTTGGAAACGCATTGTACGTTTCCCCCGTATTCAACCCCCTTTCCCCTTTCCTTCGCCGCGATATCCTAAGTAGACCTCGGCTGTGACTGACCTCGGAGTAGGGTGCTTCCCCGTGGACCTAATCGACAACACTTCCTTGCACTGGCCACCGCTGATGCAGTGGAGAAAGTTCGTCGACACGATCCAAATTTATTCGAATCTGCATCTTATGGCCACAAAGCCGCAGTCCTCATGAATTATCTGCCGAGTGCCGCGTGGACATGGGCTGTTTGCGAACAAGAGCACCCCCGGCTTATCATGTACAATGATGTGTAGTGCATCAAGTAGTCTGTTGGTTTGATATTTCTTCATAGGTACATGACTGTTGTTGCAGCTTGGTGATTCAAGAGCGATATCGTGCGGACAACGATGTCCTTCTTTCTGCCCGTTGCATCCACTTTTCCTTGATGAATTAATGAATCGATATCTTTGATCCGAAATGGACGTGGGATATAACTGTCAGTCGTGATTAAATTGGGTGCTTAACCGAGGATATAAGAACTCTAGAATACCACCAGACTTTCACAAGCTCAGCCATGAGAGTCCTGATTTACAAGCCCCATAGTTTCAAGCGAGAGGCAATATCTGAGCTCAACCAGTCTCTTGACCAGATGAGGATGCAGGCGATCTGGAAAGCGAGAGACAAGAAGCCAGACATAGCCTTGCGTGATAAGCCTTCCGGGGGTGGTTCGTGAGGAGGATCCGTACCTTGGGGAGCAAGAAAACACAAGACCTAAGTTTAGGGTGACAAAATAAACTCCATAAAAGGTATCCTAAACTCATCCTAAATTTATACTAAGTCACCTAAATCTTTTTATCAGTTAGGCCCAAGGTCTCGAGTTTTATTTCCTCCCCTAGCCGTACTCACGTTGCGATACGTCCACGGCATCGGACCCATAACTCGGACGTTACTGGAGAATGATCGGAGTTGGAAGCCTTTCAGGGATGAGGCTTGTTTGAAGTTGTTCCATGGGATTTCCATCTTGTGTGAAACGCCTTGTCATTGGTCCCTGTTTGGCGGATTCATGGGTAGACACATCAAATTTGCGGCTGAACCAACTTGGGGCTTATCTTACTGACAAGGAAAACCTCAGTACCGAATTCCGTAGAACAGGAACTGAGAATCATGGCGAGCTTCGATGACCCATTGAGTCCCATTTTCCCAAGAGAGTCATAGAAAGACCCGGTTTATAAAAGTGATATTCATCGGCGTAGCCGACGAACTCTGAGATTTCAAAGCCATGGCCATGTGAATTTGCTTGTGATTCCTTGTGAAAGTGGTAGAACACAGAGACTTTCTGGTGATCAAACATTCCATCAGGGTGCAATGCCAAGCTCAGCTCAGATCATAGGGCTTGCTTGCTTGAGGCTCATATCATGCGACGTTGGCAACTGGCGTCGGGCTTCGATGCTCTTTTCGGCCGAAAAGACGCCAGACCCAAGGGGCTCTGGCGTCTAGAGCCTGGAGCCTCTTGGGAGCCTCTTATGGGGCGTCCTGGAAGAGTTTAGTGAGGCGAAAAGAAGTTGTCAAAGGGAGAGGCTAAAAGAAGGGGGCTTGGAAACATGAATAGATTGGTAATGTGTGAAGTAATGATGGGCCTGGGCTTGTGCCATGCAGCCTCGAGATGAATAATCACGAGCAACTAACGTTACGTCCGTCCCCATTTGAAGGAGATTGCCAGGCATCGATTGTGTCTGATAATCGGAACATGGAAACGAAAATGGAGAAGGGGGTGAGTGCAAGCGGGCTCTCGCGGTCAGAGGAGCACTGCTCAGTTCAGTTACATGCATTTGATGCGATGCCATGGGCATTAAGCATTGAGGCATTTCTCGACATGCCGACTTAGGTCCATAACTACATATGCCGTTGTTTCTTCAATTTCAAAGCGAACATGGATATGACGTTCCAGCTTCCTCATTCCTCCAAATGTGTGAGGGTTGCTTCACCTTCCAGGTGGCCGAAAGCGGCCCGAGGAAATAAAACGCACATAACCCAAGACTTGCAATCTCGAATCGTGTAAGTTGGTGCGTTGCATGCATAGCAGGGAAAAACTCGATTGATGTCGGGGGTTAAAACGCCGACTTGGAAACACACCTCGGCACGGAGGTCGGGATATTGAAGCGGTATTCGCGAATCATCATTGCCTTACCAGTGCCTAGCTTAGGGGAATCGTAGCGCGAGTTAAATTTTTCCAACAGCCCTGAATATCAGAGAAGCCGCTGACCTCATTTCACGCCCTTTGGCTTTTTAGTGTTGATATCATGGAAGCTTTCTCTGGATAAGCACGGCATAGTGACACTGTTGGCCGGCCTTATTGAACAAAAGAAACCCCCACTTCGGCACCGAAGAGCTGTTCGAGTCCGTGCGCCAGTTCAAGATGGTGATGGTGATGAGATGAATGGGGAACGTCTAGTGACTAACTCGTCAAATTTCGGGCGAGTCCGACAGTTCTTACAGGCCGATTTACTGCTTCCAAGATATCTTCAACCCGATAGATCCACCATTGCCGTTCCGGTGCCGATGGGGGTACCATGCACTGATAATCCCGCGGCCTTCTAGAAAGATTTCCATGGAAAAGAACCTGGTCAAAAGGAGAAGCCAAGGGACGCGGCTGAGAAAGACAAGATCCCATAGGACCATCACTGGTCCCTAGGGGAGACAAACAGTATCATCATCCCGCATCGCGAAAAATAAAACATGGCTCGGCTTCGAGTTGCCGAGTTGACCAACCGCTTTGACACCTCAGTCACTGTGTTGGTTAAGGTGAGAGATCTAGATAGGCTTGCTACATACAACCAGCAACGTCGGGAAACAGACTCGCCTTGTTATCATCATAACATGACATCAGGTCAGCAGCACGTTACGCCCGTTTTAGGTCACGTTTGCTGCACAAGGTCGTTATCTCCGGCGTCTGTTTATCAAGGTTGAATATCAGTTTAGATGTGAGAATACTGATCAAATCAGGCACCTGTCTTGCACGTATTGCAGTACACTACGACGGTTGCATCGAAAAGTTGATGAGATATGTCTTGGCTAGGTAGTTCTGATGCGATTGTGAACAAAAGCACTTACACAGACAAGACTGACATGCATATCTCTAGTCAAAGACGAGTCATGGACTCGATTTACGTATTCAGCCATTGACAGGGACAGGGACGGGTAGTGTTATCCCCGGCGCGTGTAATCTATTTCCGGGTCACTTAGCAGCAGGCGCACACGCAGGCGTAGGTGTACATAGGCAGGGCTACAGTAGCGCTCGTTTCTGGCGATCAGGGTTTTTCGCTTTCTTAGGTGTGTTGGTGTCATCGAGGATTCATCACCACCATCATGCACTAAAACTCCACTGTCCA
Organism: Fusarium mundagurra; assembly: GCA_013396205.1. NCBI lineage: Eukaryota > Fungi > Ascomycota > Sordariomycetes > Hypocreales > Nectriaceae > Fusarium > Fusarium mundagurra. The sequence continues at coordinate 29,067 of JAAOAN010000084.1, forward strand.
TGCACGCACTTGAACAACACGCCCTGGGTTCATTGATTTTTTTTCCCCCTCCCTCCCTGACCAACGATAACAGAGTTCGACTAGAGCAAGTGCCGGACGGTGAAACTGGCACTCATTGAGCAAGTTCAAACGTCAATGTGGTACTGAATTTGCTAAGCGGGTGGACTTTTTGTTGATAATCAAGACCGCATGACGTCGACGGTTAGATGCTGTAACTACTTAGGTAGCAGTGCCGTGTGCGACTGTGAGTTGTGGGGGAGGAAGTGGACAAGCGAGCATTAGAAGAATGCGAAAAAAAAGAGAGAGAGAGAGAAAGAGAGAAAAGAGAGACAAACGAATGAAAAAAGAACGGGACACCAGCTGTAGTTGGAGAAATTTCGCGGCCGCATTTCCGCCATCCGGGAGCCTTACCGCTACAGCCGTCACATCCATTTATGATCGATCGATGGGTTCGGGGTTTGTGTTTGTGGTGGCCTGATTCACAGCAACAACTTGCATGTCACAAATATGGACATCTATGAGAATATCCCTCAGTTCTTGTTGGATTGTAAGGATGACAGGAAATGCCTTTTTCGGCTTTGTCTTTTTCTTAGTTTCTGTAGTTAGCGCTTGGAATAGCCTGCCTGTCTTGCTCAACTGAACCTTGACTGAAACGAAGCTCTCGTCGCATCCAAGATCCATAATTAAACATGGAATTCGGTTCATAATAATGGATCTGAGTTGACAGGGAAGCAAATGGTCTCTTTGAAAGAATCTCAAAGAAGGTTTCATTTCAAAGGAGAGGGCGGGATGATTCCAGACCACAAAGACCGCACAGGAACACCATGATGAAATCATCATATCATTGCTTTTTAGTATATCCGTACATGGTTCTGTTACACCTAGCCTCAAACGACTGTGAGTGAAGTGAAGTGAATAGGCTTCTTGTCTATTTACCGATAGCTCGGGTTCAAGTTGCGGAGGTTTTCGTCCATTCGGCAGTTGTACAACTGATCAAATGATCGACTGCTACCTCAGCCTTCATCTCACTTACGCAACATCTACATGCACGTGTCCAATTCCATGTCCACGGCTTCAATTGCATTGCATCAAAGAACGGACTGTCTCCCAGCCGCGGACTCCGATCGGTTTCGGCACCATGAACAAGTCCGGCGGCTATCGATCTTGTTTCCAAAACCTGAGACGTACTGTGACTGTGACTCTGGGGATGATGAAGCCGGCGGCTTGCTCTTTCATACCCCCCCTTTTGGCTCTTTTGGTTGCTAGCTAATGAGGTATTCTGGGTACTCGGACTTCTGGGGTCTTTGTTCGTCACGAAACTGCGGTAAGACGCCTGCCAAAGACGGTTGATATATCCGAGCCCTGAGAAGGTATCATCGCGGCAGTCTAACGGTGCAGCGGTACGTGGCTTTGAGTTTGTAAGCATGTCTGATCACCACTGCCGTCCCTCCTCATGGGGATCAACGGCTGCTCAACCGTCCGTCCGTACATATAGAACTGTAATCTGAGTTGAGTACCAGTAGGTTATTAGTAATTGCCTGCCCCAGCCCTATACGGTCAAGAAAAGCCTCCACGGAGGGCGGCACTTCAAAGTTCGAACTTCAATACGTACCTGGCCCTTGGCGGCTTTCGTAAAGGTGCCGTGAAAGCGAAATTCGGAGTCGGGGTAGATAGATAATCTTCGCTTCACTTAAAGTTGGACTTAACTCTGTACTGTAACTCATGGCCCCTGGTATGTGGGACCTTTGATGAAGCGCTCATCATTCATCACGACAAGCTAGACAGCCCGCCTGGCGCTAGATTCAACCGCATCCCGCCCGCTTACACAATCAACTTTGAGGCCCTTATTCAGCGCCTGCAAACCCTTAAATCTACGAATTAGTACACATAGCACTAGCTATGGCCTGGAGCCGCAATTATGCGCAAGCAAGCATCCATGTGTCCGTATCATGACTCGATATAAGACGTGTCCCCTTCCATGTCTTTACACGAGAATCAAAACATGAGTATTATCAGTATGTACGGAGTAAAGATGATGGGATAGACCGAGGCAGACCCATTATAATTAAACTTTGAAGAGGACGATCGTTGTCCACCTAAGCTGCTTGAACGTGCTTTGCGATTTCGCCTCGTGCCTGATGAGTATCTGTCATCGGCGCCGGTGGTTGGAATCGGCGCCGAGAAATCGAGACCCCTGTTGATGGATGACTGCAAAAGACCCAGACCCAGGACCATAGCGCTGGGATATCGCAACTTACAAAACAGCGACAACTACCGTGACTAGCCTCACTGAAGGTTGCAATTAGGAACGGAATCAAATACCGGCCCGCCAGCCTCCAAGCAAGTATGTATCATGTATGGCTGGTGAGTTGTCGCTTTTGGTTGTGCAACGGCCGCACAGCGTGGCCATGAGAACCTTAACAAGGTCGCGGGATCATAACATCCTTGCCTGTCAGTGGGAGTATGGAGTCTATGTAGGAGTGCGAGAGAGCCCTTGCTATAGGGGGGCCGCGGGTGCACATCTCATTTCTTCAAAGATGGAGATGAAGATGGAGATGGAGATGGATGGCCCCCCGTCCCCCTCCAAGGAGAGACGCAATCGCCATTTGTCAGTGGGTTCCAGGAGAAAGTTCTTCTGTTCTTGGCAACCCCGTGCTAAACTAGCGACCGTCCGCTGTATTGGTAATGTGGATATTCACCAGAGAGGAAGTGAAAAAAAATAAAATAAAAAATAAATGAGAGGAGATGGAATCATCCACAGCCAAAAGCCAAAAGCCAAGGTACATACGTAAAGCGGCCCCGAAGATGACGGAGATCGGTCGCGCGAGATGCCGACGAGACTCACTAACCTAACTAACTCGTTCTAATCAACCAAAGGGCCCAAGGCTCATTCTCAAGCTCACCTTACCCTTCTAGAAGCACCAAAATTCGGTCAGTGGCGACAACAGTGGTGGAAGTACGGCAATAAGTGGACAGGACAGGATAGGGAGATGGGATCCTCCACCCACTGTAATTGATCAAGATGCAGTTTCTGGGCAGCTGGGCAATGCACCGTAGCGAGTGAGATGGCCTATACATAATAAGGATGATGCATCAGCAACCTCCCATTGTCTGTTGGTCGAGCACGATAACGAGATCGGCCTTGGGAGTAGACTGCTAGGTATGTAAGAAGAGGACAAGAATTATATATACAAAGTACTATACACGTATCTAGAAATAGCCGCATTATTCCCTGTCGGGTATCCATACAGTCTTACACACATCCAATATCTTACAATTTTCTAGTGATGGTGTTGGAATTGTTGTACAAAGTAATCAAGTCCGAGATTGTAGGAGCTCTACTGGGTCATCTGCACCTCCAAACAATAAGCATCAATCCGTCTTACTGTACATTGCAGTGTAGTAAGTGCAGCGTTATGCAGCACAATTAAGTACCATTTGCCGTTCTGGAACCAGAAACAAAGCTTCAACAGTCCAACCATGGTCAGAGCCAGAGCCAAACTGGTACGGCAGTCAGCGATGCGGTTTGATCCTTGCGAGTGATTTGATATTGTGTATACGCAAAATACGCGCTCAGTGACTGTAATTGTTGTATAGCCACAGGGGAAAGGGAATCGCCAGAAACACCCCTAGCAGCTACTGTAGCTCGCTAGCTCGCTCGCTCAATGCTCGTTCTCGGTCTCGCACCCTGATGCTGATCAAGGGCATGGCTTGGCAGAGACTCATCATACACTCACTCACTCATCAGCCTCGCTCTTATGCTTTGAGTTTTGGGTACAATTTGCTTGCGCCCTGAGAACGCGTTGTCCCTCATTTTGATGGGCGCCCAATCAATTTGTATTTCCAACGGTTTACTCTAACTGATAACCCCTTAGGTTCAATGTAAGCACCAGCAGTTGGGGAAGCGTCCAAGCCTCCCGTCAGCCATCACCATCATCATCATCGCTATACCACCACAATCAATCAATCAATCAATCAGTACGTACCCAACCTCCATCCATTCCTTCTCTTAAGTCCGCCGCCGTCAACGCGGGCGGACTTTTAGGTCGCTCCAGTGCCTCAAACTTCCAGAGGATCCACACCATCACCATCAACAGAGCATGATTCTGAACATCAACATCCATCATCTGCGGGTCCATCTCAACCCCTGCTAGCCTCGACTCCCTGGACGATCCCTGTAACATGGAGCACTCTAGCACTTCTCTCGCCTTCTCGGACATAATGACCACGCCGACCGTTAACTACACGCCCTCCACTCCCAATAGGTAACTCTCTCGAGTACCGTACTCATCCTCACGGGCACTCATTCACTCGTAATTCATGCCCCAGCGCGCGGGCGGGAACTTCCTTTACACTCTCTCTGATACCTGATGTACCTACCTATTCATACCATACCATACCTTACCTTGCCTGTATTCTACAGTCTACACCCTACGAAAACCTTCCGACCGCCGTGGACCGGGATCGCTCGTTCTCACATAATACATACATAACTCAAAAATCCATAATAATTCAAGGCCCTCTCTTCTCTCTGTAGACTCCGGACTCTACGCATAACTCACTTATTACTGTCCTGTCGCCAAGTCACCTCCAGTCACACAAGATCCAACCTTGCTTGACTTGACCTGCCTTGGCCTCGCCTACAACTATTATTAAGCTGCTCGAACCCTTCTTTTCTTTCTTCCTCTCCTCTTCCACTTCAGCTTTCATATCTATTATATACATACATCACCACCCACTCCTGTCCCAGGTGCTTGGTAACTCTACTACTACTACAACTGGCTTACACATACTGGCTTACACCACTCAACATCCACCCAATCCAAACACAACCCACAATCTGGATTGTGTATCGCCTCAATCAACTTTGCTTGGCACATCATAGTCATATTAGCTATAACTACAGCAGCAATGGGATCAGGTAGCTTGCCATCTCCTCCCGCCGAGGATCATAAGTCGACCCTCTCTCGAAAGAGCACATCGTCAAGTTCCAAGTCTGTCAAGCCTGTGCACCGCACTTCCAAGCGAGCCAGCTCCAATGCTGCCACAATTCACCACCACGACCATGTCACACATACAACTGGTATGGACGGCCGACATAAGCGTGTGTGGAAGGCTTGTGAAAGATGCCGAATGAAGAAGACCAAGGCACGTTTCCAGTACTACAGCCCTTCAACCCCACCTCTCACTAACACGAACTCAAGTGCGACGGTGAATTCCCATGCAAGCGATGCAAAGACGACGGTCTAGTCTGCACAGCTGGTGTACGAAAGAAGATGGAATACAAGCAATTGCCTAGAGGGTACGTGCTCAGATTTCTCAAATTGGTCTGCATCTCACTTACACGCAACAGTTACGCCGAGGTTCTCGAGAACACACAATTCGCCCTCATTGCTACAGTCCACAAGCTCTACTCAATGGTTCGAAACAACCAATCTTGGGATTTGGGAGAGCCCGAACTCAACGACCGCGGCCAGCCCGTGATCCACAACATCGCCCAGAAGCTCGGCTGCATCCGCCCCAACAGCGATATCGACCTCCCTGTTCACTCAGTGTTCCCTGAAGACGAAGCTGGCATGGCTGAGCTGGCTAGACAGCTCGAGGATCAACAGAAGGAGCACGAGCCTGCAAAGGAAACCATCAAGGATACTGATTCATCCGTGTGCAACCGAACCGAGCGAGCGTCATCATCGGAGCTCGATCACTCCGACTTCGAGCACGACTATCGAAGGGCTGCCTTTGGTAACACCAATGCCATGACCCTCTCACCGCAGAGCTTCACAGGCAGCGCCGACTTCGACTTTGCCCCTCCGCCGCCCGAGATTGATGCTTCCAGCCTGTTCCCCTCGCAATCGCCAGCCATGAGCAACTTTCCCGCCTGGACAATGACCAAGCCCCAGCCTAGCGACCTTACCATGCAATTCCTACAACAGCAGCAACAGAATGGCATGATGGCAAATATGGATTTGTTGAATCAGGGCCTCGTCGAATCAGAATTTGGAACAATCAAGCCTCACGTTCTGTCATGTCCCAACCCCGAAGTTATGCTGGGCATGGGCGATCCCATGATATATTCTGGCTACGACGGTGAACCGATGCGACTATAAGCAAATGCGACTATAAAACTTGACTGTACAGTACTATAGACTTGTTTACGGCCATCTTTTGTTACGTCAAAATTTGTCACGCGGCGCGGTGTTTATCGGGATTCAATTTTTTTTACTGGGCTTTCGTTTCTTGTTTGGGTTTATACCCTTGGGGGTTTGGTGTTAAAAGGCACGGTTTCACCTCACATGTGTGAGGTTCGGTGCGGCGTTGTATGTTTTCCGACTACCCCGACGGGATATGGGACTACTTTGTACAAAGCTCGCCCAGCTCAACGCCACGACAGGATAGGATAGGACAGGGCAACGTGGTGATTTGGAGATTGATTGCATGATACAAAGAAAACGGATGTGGAATGACAACCACAAGCATGACCATGGCACAAGCCTCTGTCAGAAGCACAGAGAGCCAAAGTTGAGATAAAAATCACGCCATTCGAGTGATAGGAATAGGGTTTTTGAGAAGGATGCATATTTTTGAATAGACCTGTACATATCATATGGATACATACCTAATCCGACTCCCTAAATTATCAGATCAGATTGCCTGAATTGCACATGTCCATTGCTGTCTCATCACATATCTCATCTCATAGTCACTGTGGGGATGGATGCAGTCACATCAATGGATCCTACCATGCCCTCCCTTTGAGCTGCCCGCAAAAGCATATCGTTGATCCTTCAATACTTTATTACTGTATGCGTCCAATAAGCCACAGGCCCCCCTCCATCAAATCATAGAGCATTTGAGATGGTCGAGACCAACTCTTCGCTTGGGCAGTCGGGCAGTCCCTGGTCCCCTTTCTTCTCTCTAGTTCTTTGATTCAGGGCCCTTTTGAAGATCCATAGCGCAAATCACCGAGCTGTCAAAATCCGGTTCCGTGCAAATGCCGTGGACTCACACACACACTTCTAACATTTGCCCGACTTGGCACGGATGTTATTCTTAACGGTTATGGTTAAGCTAATCAATGAATCAGCTGGGCTAGGGTGATTGCAAATCAAGCTCATCCTCGATGAGAAACAAAAACTAAGAAAAAAAGGCCGAATGCATGATAATAATAAAAATTACTCTGTTATCTAGGTATCTAGACAGTAGACAGTAATAGGCCGTCAATGGCGGATTCTAAACACACACCTCTATCCCTCTGCTTATCTGGTGCTAGCACGGAAACCCGGAGCTAAGGTGTAGGCAGGCAGAGCCTTGAGAATCTCTATTGAGAAAGATGCACGTTGAGCCGTAAATCCGGCAGAGGAGCTGCAATGTGCCGATGACCAACGACCAACGGCCAATGACCCGTAGATTCGCATTCCCATTTTGTGCTAGATATTAACGTTAGTCCCCATGGGCATAAGAGTCATCATCCATCATCTGCAGTCCCACGAGGGAAGTCTCTGCGTGATTGGCTGTTTTGATGTATCCTATTGAGGCTGCTGGGTACGGTAGACGACGAGGGTGGATATGATTGGAAATTTGATGGCACTGCTTACAATAGCAGAGCCTGCATCTTGAAACTCGACTGACTGTGTGTACAGCGTGAGATAGTGTCGAAAAGACCTGCCAGTCTGCCTGGGTATAAGATCCATTGGGTCAAGGGGCGGCCGAATTGATGACTTGATAGCTACGGGTTGAGTAATACACGCGCGAGACGGGCTGATATGAATTCCGCTGGCGCCCTTTTCTGGACTAATAAAAGCCACTACGTACGGACGGATACCGCTGCGGGTATTTGGCTGGTTACAGAGCAACAAAAAACGCCATTCGAACAAGGTTGGGAACGTGTGTCACCCAGTGTCAGCCCTAAGTTAAAGCTGCAGTTGAGTTGGTGATGATGTCCCCGTCGGACCAAACAACGGACGAAACAGACAGACATTTGAAGCTGACGCTTACTGATGATGCCGCACTCTAGTGGCATTTATTACAAGACAAGCTCATCCTGCACTGACTGAATGACTGCAAGCGAGTGACCCAACATACGACTGTATCATCATGATTACACATCATTACCATTCATTGATTGCTACAGTAGCAAAAGGCAGTGAGTGAAAACAGTGAACAAACTCTATTTAAGAGAGGAGCAAGATCAATGATAGACAGTCAACCCAATACATTCCCTACATAGTTACCTAGTTAACAAGGTTATTCATGGCGTTAAGAATCCTTGCTAAGAGCGAAAATAGTCAGGAGGAGGTGTCTTTGTTGTTCTGAAGCTGTATGTTTGCGTTTTGTTTTGCGGTGCGGTGCGGTGCGGTGCGGACTGATTTGACTCTCCGCGGGGCACTTGGGGCTCCGCGGACACGGACTGCGGAGTTGGAGATCCAACCTCGCAGGCTTGCACTCCCCCCATCTCATCTCAGACACTCAGACACTTAGACTGAGAGTCTAATAAGAGACTCAGAAAGGCTTTCGGGCTTTTGCTATCCTCCGTGTGGGGTTCACCGACGGTGACGGCCTCGGCCAACGCCTAGCCTAGACGGGTTCGGAATGGAGAAAAGGGAGCTGGATAATAAGGGGTAATAAGAGACATTCGATTCGCATCATACCAGACAGATCAGATCAGGTCAGGTCAGGTGTGTTGCTAGAGAGTAAAGACTGTTTTGTTTACCCTTTGGGGATAATGCTTTGTGTGGTATCCGTAGATTTCAGGGTTTGACCTCCTTGGTTTTTTGTTCGGCGATGACTCTTTGGAGAAGTCTTTGCGCTATCTCGATATAAAGTAGATCAGATTGCGCTACGCCTTGCATCTTTGCCTCTCTTTGTCTTGGACTTGGGCATTGAGTTTCAACCATCAGGTAACGTTCACGAACTAAGCGAATTGCGTGGGATGAATCAGGTTTATTAAAGTAAGTAGGTTAGTTAGTCTCTACTGCATTGGGTTCATCAACTCGAGAAGTCAATCATGATATCACACCCAATGCAGAACGACTGCCCAATGCGTCTCAATGATCTGAGGCTGAGGGAGTGATATTCGAGTCCTCCCCTCTCTTTCGAGATACGCGTTTTCGCATAGTCGCATTGTAACATTGGGGATGCAAAATCACCACAATGGATGGAAATCACACAAAAGGTCACATGTGGGCCTCGCCACGCGGTGCAGATGTGGGGCCGGGATGCGGGAGCGGACAAGCATATGTAACTCCCGTGCCGCACATGGCAAAAGCGAAGCGAAGTGATGCGATGCGATGCTATCTGATGTGATAGCCAGAGGGTTTCAGTGATGGGTATAATACGAGATGCATTGTCCATATGTGCCAGCAACATCTTTAATAACTCTCAACATGTTCATCATCCATTGAGACCAGACCAACTCCAATATATGTATGTACCCACGGAGTAGTAATCATGCCGACTGTGGTGGACTCAACCTTGATGATTCACAACCTGGGTTTCACACAGATCGGCACCTCAAACCAACATTTCCAAGCTTCATTTTCGTATGTATGTATGTACGCATGCATACAATACATACAATAATTACCGGTACTCACCCTCACCTCACGTTACACCCGTCAAGGTCCCTGTCATATTGAACCACACACTCGTTCAACTCTTCCAATGATTCCCACCAGTTTCCGAACACACCCCGCAGTTTGCTAATCTTGTCCTCAGACATGGCAAGGCATAGCATCCATCGTCTAACGTTAACTCAAGCCAAGGCTCTCATTTCCCTGACAGAGAGGCTCAGACCGCTCATCCACGTATCACCACGACAGCCAAGGCACTTGGGGACAAACTCTACCAAGAAAATACGCCGTCCTACGGTACGCAGGTAAGTTAGAGGCCGTATCCGACCCCCCTGATGAATCAGCGGGTGCGCGCTACATGCAACCCGTTTTGGGTAAATCCATTCGACCAGTCAGGGTCAATCATCCTGATCCCTGAGTAAGCTCCGGTCAAGGTCAAGCTGCGTTGTGCTGTGCTCTGTGCTGTGTCGAGAGGGCGTGCCCACGCACGTGCATGAAATTGGGCTCAAGGACCCGAGATATACGAAATCCCCCTCCCAAACTCTGTTTACGTGGAACAATCCGAGAATGAGAGGCAGCCAAGCCTTGGAAACATGTCTTGTCTTTTGGGTGGCCCTGGCTTTTGGCTTTTGGCTTTGGCTTTGGCTCGGTCAATGTTCCCCAGTCGGTCTTGGCTGTGGTGATGGAGGTTGCTGAACCCTTGAGCGACAAAATAATAGCGACAGCTTGTTAGACGGACGCCTTTTTGACCAGATTGACACTATCGGGTCCCGGCCGGCGTTTGAAAGTCTGTGTCGCGCAGTTGATTTGCCCGTAAAGGCGCATTGCGTATGCGGGTCGGGCTTTGCTATTCCCCGCGTAAAGAACATTTTCCATCCTCTGAAACTTTCTCATGGATGAAATGAGTACTGGTACGCGTATTGGTTTGAGTGACCGAACCAGGCTTCAAATTGTGGCCGACCAATCCAATATTCCACTCAAACAATCTGATGTTTACTGACTGCATGCAGCTACTGTTATGTTATGCCTTGCTCATCAAAGCACAAATCAAGTAGAATTTCACCTTGGTACCTAGTTACCTAGTTAGTTATTAAGGTTTCTTACCACCACATTCACTCAGTTGGCATTGGATGTAAAAAGATACCCTCAATAACCTAGCTTCATAAACCCCGTAGATCTAGTGCTGACTTGATCTGCTGGCAAAGTCTGGAACCCAATCAGAAAATAGGATCTACTCTACATTTATTTATTACTACACGATATCAATGTCACGCTGATAAGCCCTCATGTCAGCCATGTTGAGCTGGCGCCAGCACTGCAATTGTATTACTTTCCCTGCCGTCCCATGTTAGTAAAGTCGGCCGACAGATAGGAGATTTATTGACAATCAACTCTGAGTGGAGCCCGAGCGAGCATATGTATCCGAGATATGTCCCAACAAGGAATGCATTTCGAGTTGTCAGGAGTAGAAGCATGAAATTCGCCTATTCTGCTGTTGTGGTTCCAGGCCATTAGACGAGATGCTCCCCTATCTTATGAAACGACACACTCAGGAACATATCCATCATGACGATAGTGGTTTCAATGACCTCCTAGTATGGATCTACGTTTGTATGTAGACATCACACAGAGAGGCGTTGATTTAGTGGTGTTTAATTGCTGGCCACAGTTTAATGGTCTTGTTGAGATTTCACGCGAGTAAGTATATATAGCCCATAGGAGAATCAGTGATAGATAGTACGATACCATACGGAACCGAGGTTCAGAGGTCATAATGCAAGCTTTGTGGGAGAAATCGGTTTGATCAGGATAAAGAAGGGGGTTGCTGGGACACTTTGTCCACTGCCGATGATTTTACTTTGACACTTCACCGCCACTCAGCCTATCTTTTTCCTCATCTTCAGTGCTCTGCATACTCCGACTACAGCCATAGATGAGGCAAGAATTGTTTTGAAGTCCGCTCAACGTCTTTGATGCGATCGATGTCTTCCTGATAATGGAGTGATTGCTCGTTTACTGGGTGAGGAACTCTCATAGGCCCAAATATCAGAACTCTAAGCACACAGAGCAGTATATCAACCTCTACTGGTGGCTCAAAGTGTAGACAGTGAGCACTTGTCCTGTATCACTGCCATGGACCAATATCCTTGTGTCCCTGCCCGAAGCGTAATGCTGCTACATCGTCCAGCATTGTCTGCTTACCGTTGAAGACAATGTTTGTCTCCTTTCCAGTGACTCATGGTTGTTATAAAGTTAGAAGCTATTGTAAATTGGTCGTGGGTGACTGCGTACAACTGTTATCGATGGCGACTGGACGACAACGATGGAGAAGGGTTTGAGTTTAAGCCGCCATCAGCAGTCCTACAACTGCTGGATCAAACTAGGATCCCAATCCTGGTATTTTATTGAAAAACAGGTATAGCTTTGCTGGTGTCACATGAGAGAATCACTTTGTAGACTTGAAGGCCACCTCTGTAACTTGCACACTCAGTTGGAAGACGCCATTCTCGACATTCTTTGCCAGTGGAAGACAGTTCCATTTATTAAATATGGCCTTGCAGATTTTTATCCATTTTCAAGTACCGAAATAGACATAGTAGTTGTCTTACGAGTCGAGGCTGTGGTAGTCAACCTCCCATCTGTCAGACCGTCATTGACGTGTGTCCATACTATTAAGAAAGCTGTTAGTATTACTCTGGCGTCTTTTAGGTAGAAGAAAGATAAAATTAAATCTTCACGTCTTCGTGGAGTCATTATCGATGTTATATATCATTCAACATTGTGCCTGGGACTGACAACCTGCACTATCATCTATGGTTATATGCATGCCTTAGGAATATAAGAACCTATATTTGGATCCTAAGATGCCTGCAAAGCCTGTAGAGGACATTTTGACAGCGAATCAGGGTATTAAGTACAGGACCTCTAGCATGTTTAAACTGTGAACGGGTAATATGAGCATGAGGCTGGGTTCTAAAAGACGAAGGATATCTATCTGTTTTCACGGATGGATTTGGCGAACGCATCCAAAGGACCATGACGAACAACACACGAGAATCCTCAGGAAATTATCTCCATCTCGCAAGGGACTACAGCTTTGGTATATTGACTAGAGGGTGCTGCAAACACCTGGCAGAGGCTTTACACTTAAGGTACTTATTTACATCACATAAAATCGGAGATAACGTGCCGCGAGACTTTGGACATCAAATAATGAACCGAAATATCCTGCCAAAGCTATAACAAAGGCCAAGCCGCATTACCGACGCTAAACGCCCCTGCCCCTATTCCGTGTCCCATGTCCTCACAACGCCAGTTGTATCGTGATATCTCATCTCTTCATTCGTGTTCACATCTCTTAATTCTTGATGTCCAAAACCTGTGTCAAAACACCTTCACTCGCTCTCCACCAGCGAGCTCTCTCCTCCAGGTCGTCGGCTGCACCACCCAAAGCGGCCTCCTTTCTCCTCCTTGCCTCACGCGCAGCAGTCGCGCTATTTTGGCGCTTGTTCTCAAGAGGCTGCAGCTCAATACGAAGTCTTTCAGCCTCCTTTCTCTTCCGAGGGACCTTGGCTTGCAAGGACTCTAGCTCTCGCGCAAGTTTCTGCTGTTCCAGCTTGCGTTGGTTGACGAGATCCTGAGTTTTGGCTAGAGGCAGATTCATGCTGGGAGCGGATCCATCCGGTGTTTCTAGTTCTGTGCGTAATTGTTCGATTCGCATTTCCAAATCCTCGATCTTCGCAGGCATCTCACGCAGCTTTGCCGTTTCAAGTTGCACGCTCTCGTACTTCTGGCTGAGCTCGATACCTCTCCTCTCAAGATCTGCCACCATATCCGCCACTTCTGTCTTTAGTTCTTTGAGTTGCTTCTTTGCAACCGCGTTTTCCTTTTCAAGCTCCAGGTTCTCTTCCATTGTGACAATCATTGGTGGGTCACCGACAATGGCTCGGATGAACTTTTCCTTTGTGACTTGTTGTACATATGAGAAGCGCAGTTTGGCGAAGAGTTCTTTGTAGTGTGCTAGATCGGCTGTTAAGCCCGCGGGAGTTGGCGCGTCAAAGGCTGAATTTGATGCATCTGATGTTCGTTGCCGGGCATCTTGAGGCCTTGAGCTTGAGATGGGTTCACTTAGTTTGATGATTGAGATTTCTTTTGATGACTGAAGTTTGTTCAAGGCTTCAAGAACCTTTTCTGGATTTGGTTGACTCATGGCAGTCTAGGAAATGGTGATATTGTGACAAAATAAGACCAATTATTAGGTTCCTGATATAGAGTTGAATGTGTTTAGTTGAACGCGGATGTGGATGTTTACTTTGAAACCTAATTCGGGTTAGTGGGAAACCGTTTGAGCCACAGGCGGTGTGGAGGGGCAGAAGACTGCTGACATCAATGCACAGCACTTCTAGCCAAACACAAGAGCTGCAACCTCGACTTACAACCTTTTTTTGGGGGGGGGCGCAATCTCTGGGCAATTAGACATATTTTACGACTGGCGCGTATCCTGGACTCTCGAGCCCGATTAATAATGTCCAAAAACGACGAACTTTTAACCGACGATTATGTCGCGGACCTCTTGTCGCAAGAGGCAAGCGACTGCTCTCTCAAATATTCAGCCCTGGGTATGGAAGCATATCGCACGAATAAGAAGTAATGCATACACACACCCATTCTGGCAAGTCTGTTGCTGACATGGCTTCAGACCTGCGAATATGATGAAACCCAACACCCGATTTTTACGACATATCATAAAGGATACCGACAATCACAACAAGGCGCTGCTAGCCAAAGAGGCCGCCGAGTCCAAGGCACGGCTCAAGGATCTCGAGCGCACGGAAGAAATCAAGCGGCGCAAGACAAACCCAAGTGTTCACGACATTCGACGGCGGCAGATGGGCGATATTCATGCCATTTTAGGCGGCAAGAAACGGCCAAGAGACGAAGATGAGGCTGGCCCTTCTTCAAGGAGAGAATCGCGACGCGCCGACAAGGACCGAGGGCAGGAACGCAAACACGACCAGAGATCAGACGACCTTTTCACAGATAAACGCAGTGAGCAGCGACAACACGGTCGACTGTCGCGCGACGATCGTCGTAGTAAGACTGACGATGAATCGAGACGTTCGGATAGGTCACGACGAGATCACAGACATCGCGATAGGACACGGAGCAGAGACAGATACTCCGAAGAAGAAGGTCATCATCGCCGAAGTCATAAACGGAGAGACAGGTCTAGATCACCTGCAAGCCGACGACGGTCTCGATCGCCCAGAGAATCTAAGAGTAAGCATCGACATCGATCGCCTCTGGGTGAGAACGAACACCGCAAGCGGAAGGAAGAGGAAGAAGAGGGATCGGATGCCATGGAAGATCTGATCGGACCCGCACCACCCCCGAAATACCGGGGACGAGGAACAGTGGGAGGGTCTTCGGGTATCGATCGACGGTTTTCAGACACCTACGATCCCAAGACTGACATACAAATGGATGAAGACGAGGTTGGCAATGACTGGGATGATGCTGTTGAGGCGTTTAGAGACCGCCAAAAGCTACGGCAAAATCAGGAGCAACGTCTAAAAGACGCCGGTTTTGCAGACGAGCAAATACAGCATGCGAGTGGTGCAGATGAGAAGTCTACGGAAAATGTGCAATGGTCCAAGGCTGGGGAGAAAAGGGCTTGGGATGTTGGCAAGGTGATCGGGTCAGACGGAGTGGCCCAGCCAGAAGTTTAGTTGAGCATCGGTACGGCCAACGGATGGGATCGAGGTGATGAGCCGAGACAATGATTCACAGATGATGATTGGATATAGCGTAACATTCATTCACTGCCTTGTTTGAGGGATTGCTTTGGGCGGGTTGGTCAGGGAGACAACGACCTTTTGGATAAACATGGACGTACAGCGGAGTTTCAATTACAGAGTAGACGCATTGGAAATAGGACATGCGCGTCCTAATGAAAAGGTTAGATGAATGTCACAACGCAGCCTCCACTATCGCCCAAACCGGTGCTATTAAGGCAGAATCACAGGTCACTGAAGACTGAAGTCAGTACCTAGGTAGGTATGTACTCCGTACAGGCGCACGGATAGCATTTGGATCACATACAAAACTGAATTCGGTACCAGGATCCGGGCAAGCCAGAAGTGGCATGGATCGAAAAACGCCATGTTTGACCAGATCGCGGTGGTGGCACAATTACACGGCCGATTCTGGCAATCCCTAACTTTGAGGCTGGACAGCGGTAACGCCGAAGGAGCGATACCCAAGCCGGGCAATCGCAAGTCATTATTAATTTAACTTGAATACAAGCTTAAACTTGATTCGAAGATGCAATCGAGTTAGTAGTTAGTCTATAATAGGAGGTATCCCTTTTGCCCAAGGGATTGTTGATCTCGACCTCAAGCAGTCCCTTCAGCCCTTTAGACTAGCCCTTCGGATAAGGAGAAGTGACCAACAAACAAGGCCAAAAAAAAGCTTGGTCGACGCACGTCCAAGGGAATCAATCAATCAATAATGGATCTATTTTAAGGTCAAGCCAAACGAAACGTGGACCTGCATCTGCAGACCCGTTACGTTGCCGAGGCAGGGTACGGCAGGGTAGAGCAGGGTTGGATTTAGATCAGGTACGAGAGAGGAGAGAGAGGGATCTTTGTTCAAGCTGGCTTTATACGAGCTTGATTGGTGAATTCGTATCTTGTGTTGCGCAAGCACTTTGAGGGTCGATCATTGGAGGTAGCGTAATATGGATGAAAGGTTTCATGGTTCCGCGGGTCTCCGCAGCCAGCCGTTAGAGCCTTAGATCCAATACCTAAGTTACTAAGGTAGCTGAAGGCTTAGACATATTCACTTTGTCTGTGTCTGTTCTGATTGAAGGGACTCACTCACCTGACGCTCTCACGTGTCAGAAGCTAACAAAAGTTGTCAACATTAGTCAAGAAGAGAACAGAGGCTCCGGGAAACAACCACATCATCTCGTCTCATGCACGGAGCATAGAGAATGGAGACTGGCCGTAGCCGACCGTTTCACCGACAGCAAAACAAAACACGCGACTTTGTCAACACACTGCGACGTTGCACCTGTACCTAGGTCTCTAGAGGGTGTATTTTCTGTTCCTAGCTAGCAAAGTCAGTAGGCCAGATAATTTGTTGGTTTGTTACACAGCAACTCGTCCAAGGCTCTGCAGCCTCGAGTCACGAGTTTACGGTTGCGGTTGATGCTCAGGAACAAGATTGATTGACTTTGAGGCGTCACCTTTACCCCGAATCTCTACTACCTAACTTGGAGCTTAGCTCTGGATATGAGTGGAGTAGCCTGCGCTAGAGAGTGGAGGCTGTTTCGTGACGTGACGTGACCACCAGAAGAACAGAACAGAACGCAGAGAGAGAGCCAAAGAGACCCTGGTTTTGAAGGGGCGCCTGATCATGACAGGGACCCACGGGAGTTGTCCAGCTGAGTTGGGTTGGGTAGGCCTCTGTTCATGGCTTCACATTGAACCCTCGAGTCCGAGTCGAGTTGAAAAGAGCCCGCCCGACTCATGTGTGACCAAGCAAGACAAGCTCTTATCTCTCTCCCGTCTTAACCTGATCAACTGATTCTGAGACGTTGTTGGGTGGCCCCCCCCAGCAATAGCCAAGGAAAGCTCTCTTGAAGTCTAGAAGCCAAAGATAGGTAGGTACCTTATGGACCTTGAAATGACAGGGGTCGAGGTGCCGGTTACAGCGCTCACAGCTCTAGCCTCCAGGTCACCCCCGCCCAGAAACCTCCACTTACGGCACCATGCCGCGTGCGTCTCTTTGTCCCTCCCCCTCTCATCAGCCATTGCCCATTGCATTGCCATGCCATGCCATGCCATGTCATTGATTCGAATGCATTGTCTTTTGTCGTCACTAATAACACACAGAGAGAATTGATAACCTTTTGTTACTTTTTATGATCTGCTCTTTTCCCACTCCCATCGCCAAGAAGAGAGTTTACAGATTATTCTTTTTTCCTTTGTGAGATCGATCTATCACTGAACCTAACGTAACCGATTTGACTTTGCAGTCAGCCACACTGACATCAACTTTCCTTATACTCGAGTACTCACTCGCTCACGTTGTTTGCCTGGCAACTGATACTGACCTTCTTCTGGCTCTTCTTGTTACTTGAGTCTCTCATCATAAAGCAAAGCCCCGACCTAGGCCATGCCATAATTTTCTCTTACTCACCTCTCCCCCGTCTCCGAAGGTTCCCATTGGAGCTTCACTTCCTTTTCTCTTCCTTTCCGTTCCTCCATCCTCTTCTCCAAAAACACAAAAGAGTGACCAACCAACCAACGGATGATCGGCCTAGACCAAAGGTGACGTCTTTGGTTTATGTGACTTGTATATCTCCGAGTGACCCCAAGCCCAAACCCAAACCGAAACCCCAAGGTCACCTCACTCACACCTCAGCTCACCAACACCAACCTCGTTCTCTCTCTTTTATCCTCCTCCTCCTCCTCCTCCTCCTTCTTCTTCTTCTTCATCCTTTCTCTCTCTCCTATCCTTGTCTCCATTCACCTATTTTGGAGAATTTCGTTTTTGTACAATCGCTCAAAATGCGTCCCCCGCGCGTTTTTGTTCTTATACTCTTTATCGCAGCCTCTCTCCTCCTCTTTTGTCGGGCTATATCATCCTCGCTTCGTACCGCCTACGCCGATTACCCCGCTGGTAACTTCAGGTCTAGACAAAAGACTGACTCCAAGTCGTCTCAGTCTCGGTCGCATGATGATGATTCAGAAAAGTCTCCAAAATCCGTTTGGAATTCCATGTACTACAACACCCCATTCTCATTATTTCCACCAAATGCTGCCATCAGCTTGACCGACGACAACAGCACTTCCTTTGCCGCCCGTCCCGCCGCTTTTGGTCCTAGGCTCGCTATGCGAGGTCTAAGTGGTCAGTTATGGGTGGGCAGTGGTTTCGCAGAGGATGCTCTTATACATGGTACCGGCGAATTAGGCTGCAGCGACACACCAGGATGGAATGAGAGAGCAGAGGCCATTGCTCTGCACAAGGCTTTGAGGGCTGCTGTCCCTTCTATTTCGACTACCAGATCCAGCACTTCTGTCCGTGCTAAGCGAAGCCGAGTCGTTATCCCCAACGCTGGCAATGGTCACACCACCTCCAGCCATGTCTCTGTCATGCATGACCATTCCGAAATCGACGGCAAAGTGGCGCTACTGATGCGAGGCGGTTGCGGTTTTCTCGACAAAGTAATGTGGGCGCAGCGAAGAGGCGCTCTCGCCGTCATTGTTGGCGATAATCAGAAAGGCGGCCCTCTTATCCAGATGTTTGCGCATGGCCCTGAGGTCGATAATGTCACCATTCCATCCGTTTTCACTGCTCGCACGACCGCGCAGCTGCTGTCTGCGCTAACGCAACCAGGAAGCTTCATTGAGGATACATTAGACAACCAAGGCAATCCTGTTCTTAGAGTTCAGAGAGGTCCCAAATCTAGGAAGCACGGTAAACAAGGCGCCAAGTCCACGATTACCGCCTCCACCCACGATAGACGATCTGCCGAAGACAGCAACAGCCAAATTGAAGAACAATCTACCAAACCAGCCAATAAAAAGCGAAAGACAGCGCTTAGATATTCCAGGAAAACATTTACCAAGAAAAACAAGGTTGTCAGAGGATCACCCAAGGAAATTCGAAGCCCCCTCTTATCTGAAGATAATTACGACGACTGGAGGCATCCTGGATCCAGAAGGTTTAAACCTGTAATTCCATCCAAGGCTTCCCTTATTCGCGATCGCACGAGCGACGACGACCCTGAACCCGACGAGGAAGAAATCCTGGTTGAATTCTTGACAGAGGATGATGATAACGTCCTTGACTTTTCCCACGAACGAGGCGATGAAGGACATGATGAGCCTGACGAAGCCCACGATGACGCACACGATGGACTTTGGGTCACCATCACTCCCACGAGTAATGCTAGCCCGTTTTTCGATACGCTTCTCGTACTGGTCGTTAGCCCGCTAGTCACTCTGAGTTTCGTATACGCCCTTTTGATTCTTCGCGCTAGAATCCGCCGAAGGCGCTGGAGAGCTCCGAAGTCAGTCGTTGAACGCCTACCCGTGCGCACGTTCCATACAGTCGCTCCCTCGCCCCCTTTGACACCGAGAACTCCTTCGCCGTCCGCTCCGACACCAACCACTCCTCTACTACAGGAATCTCCCTCACGGCCACGACCTCGGTCGAGGGGCTCAGCGGGTACTCCCGAAGAAGAAACGCGATCTAGTGACGCCATCCCAACACCTTCAAACGCAACCAGGAACAATGCTCGATCTGAGCGCGAGAAGGGCTCTGGTGGGTTTTCTGCTGAGTGGAAAAAGTATATGGGACGTCAAGTCGAATGTGTGGTGTGTCTTGAAGAATACGTCGATGGCGTGAGCCAGGTCATGAGCCTCCCATGCGGTCACGAGTTTCACGTAGAGTGCATGTAAGTTTTCCAGATACATGCTTGTATGCAAGTCTCAATTACTAACAGTCTATAGAACCCCCTGGTTGACGACTCGCCGACGAACTTGTCCCATCTGCAAGGGCGATGTAGTTCGATCTCTTGCTCATGGCTCATCATCTGAGCCGCATTACGAACCATATCGCGACGATGCAAGTGATGACGACGATGACGATGACGATGGAACTATTGCAGAGGGCTCTGGCTCTCGTTCTGATGACCGTGAATCCGATCTTGAACAGGGGCTGCTTACCAACGAAGGGCAAACTTCGCGATGGAGTCGACACGACGGTTGGCTCAGTATTTTCTCCAGTGGCATGGGCAGGGCAAGGTCTCCCTCTCCCGAGGACCGCAACCGATGATGCTATAGATACCCTGCTTGCTATGGGTGGCGAGCCATATGACATAGCGTTTTGTTTGTATACGTTTGGAGTTTTCTGATCATTATTTGGCGCAATGGATGGATAGTAGCTAGTGCACTGGGATACAGAGCACAGCATGGATTACCAGGACTTAGAATATCACATATTTGAATTTGGTTATAGTCAACGGGTTGCGCATGATTGGTGTCAAAGACACTTGCGCTGGGATAGGAATAGATATGGTATACCCTCATGGTCGGCTGTTGCATGTATTTTACGGACCATCATGAATAATTAGCAATTCACCTCCCTTCTTAGTTTCCCTGTTGTTTTGTGAGATTACATGTTTGCAGGGGTTGAGATAATGCTAAACGCCGAATAAATACCATTGTCTATTTTTATCTTTACATGACCGAATTGTTTTTGTGAATGACCTCTACCCTGTACTCTTAGATGTAACCCTTGAGAATGGCGGCCTCTGCATTCAATATCGATGAACCAGCGGCACCAATAACGGCTGAAACGGTCAGTGTGAGGCAAACTCTCAGATGGGAAGATGGAAGACTCACTATTGTGGCTCAGGGCTGTAAACTTAATGTCAAAAATGCCAGCCTCATCCTCGCGAACACGGCCGACGCTGACCGTGTAACCACGGCCAAGGTCGCGGTCCAGACGGGGCTGAGGACGGTCAGGCTCATCGTCGCCAAAGACCTTGATAGCGGGCTCAGGTGCGGAAGGGCACCCAAGAGCCTGAGCCTCACTCTTGTAATCCCTAAGAGCCTTGCGAACCTCCTCAGCTGAAGGAGCAGGCTTGCGCTCGAAACTCAAACTAACACATGCAGTGTGGCCGTCCATGACTGGAACGCGGTTACAAGTGGCGGAGACACGAAGACCCTCTTGCTCAATGAAAGCAGTACCCTTGTCATCAAGGCGACCAAGAATCTTGCGGGCTTCAGTCTCGAGCTTATCCTCTTCGCCAGAGATGAAGGGGACAATGTTATCGATGATGTCCATGCTGGAGACTCCAGGGTAACCAGCGCCAGAAACAGCCTGCAGAGTAACGATGGAGACGGTAGAGATGGGTCCGAAAGCAGCCTGGAGAGCGGCGAAGGGAATGACAAGACCAATGACGGCGCAGTTGGAGTTACACACGAGGAAGCCCTTGTTGAGAGAGCGAACAGAGCGCTGATGAGGGATGAGGTCGAGATGGGGGAGGTTGACGGTGGGAACGACAAGAGGCACAAGAGGATCTCGACGGTAGTTCTTTGCGTTGGAGAAGACAGGAATATCGGCCTTGATGAACTCGAGCTCTATAGACACATAAAATTAGTGATATCAGTTATTGCTGATATGTGATAGAGAGGGATATACCGATGTCGCCAGCGACGTCAGAGTCAAGACCACTGAAGACAACGTCACAGTCCTTGAACTCCTCCGCCTTGCATTCTCTCACAACCATCTCGGCAATATCACCCATGGGCGCGGCCTGCTTCCATCGTACGGCATCCTTGTACTTCTTGCCAGCGGAACGAGATGAGGCGCCGATGGCGTGGAGGGTGAGGTATGGATGCTGAGCAAGGAGGAGGATGAAGCGCTGGCCAACAGAGCCAGTGGCACCGAGGACACCTGTAGATGAATCAGTATTGATGCTAAATACGTATGTAGACGTTGGCATGGAAAGGAAAGTGGTGCGAAACCGGATGGAGGGGGAGTGTTGAGGGGGGACGTACCGCACTTCTTGGTAGGGAATTGAGAGGTCATTGTCGGTGTATGTTTATTACAGAATCAATGAGAAACTCTTGACAGCGAAGAGGTCAAGAGAACCAGTCAAAGATACTACCAACGTTGAGAGGTTGCTGGTGTTTAAATTTTGGCGTCGAGGCGAGTGAGTCTTAATGAAAGTACCGAGTAGTTAGTATATAACCCCGCCAAACTTCCGACCCCGTCATCGGAGCTGAGTCGCCGAATTTCAACAGGTGTAACCCCACTATGGCATGAGAGTGCTCTCATGGGTCGAGTTTATCGTCGAATAAAAGGCTTCAGTTTTTCAATTGGTCGCATCTAGAACGTTTAGTGACTGGCAAAACACATGTTAAAAAGACTCATTGAATTGATAAGTAAAAAAAACCCTCCGAAGAGTTATATAATTCGACCCGAAGCATTATGCCATGCACCTCTATCCCGAGGATGTCCTAGTATTGATTGTGAGCTTGTTCAAGCTTCACCCTTCCTTCATGTAACAATTTTCTCAAATGCAATGCAAAAGAATGAATGAAACGCCAGTTCATGCACATTAGAACCTCTAAGAAACCCCCTTCGTCCATATCAAAACTTAATTGCCATATGCTGTCTTGCTTGTCTTGTCGGTCGCGATCTAAGGCTCAATTGCGCTCTCTCGTTCATCGTTGGAGTAAATTCGGAACTGGACGAAGATGATGAGATCCTCAGCAATGGTGCCCAGAGAGCCAAGCAACCAAGGAAGCGCGTTCAGCAAGTACTTCTTGTCTTGGGAGTAGGCTACCAGGCTGATGCCATAAGTGAGGTTTCCGCTCATTGAGAGCATAAAGAAAAGCAATGCGAGACCTGCAGATTATTAGTCTCGTCCGTTGATTGCAAACATGGATCAACTTACCCTCGCATGACTTTTCCCGATGGTTCTTGATGATTTGGGGAATTCGAGCACAGAGATAGAGCGCTGCGCTGATGTATCCCAGAATAAGTCCAGCAAGCTCCATTGGGCTCTGGGCCTCCTCAGGCGCATCAGGGGTGCCAGGGTCACCGCTCTCCCAAGCACCGACCTTGTACGAGACAAACCAGCCAGTGAACCCAATGACGTATACAGCTAGCAGGCTCAGGGTGTTGTGAAGCAAAGGCTTGCTATCGGGGGTCTCGTCTTCGCCGGTCACAATCTTCCTCAATGGGTCCATCGAGGACTCGGTATGTGTCGCATGGCGGCGCTGAGACCCAGGGAGGCCAAAAGAAGAGCTTCGTCTGCTTCGTCTACGGGACCCATTGATCAGAGGAGACTCTTCTGTAGGATCACTTGATCGACGTTCCCCGACGCGACTCGCTCGGCGGGCATTAAGAGCATTGTAGTAGACGGCCTGGCCGATGAGGACGACATCGGCAATGCAGAAGTATCCTGCTAGGGCAATCGCAGTGGGAGCTAGGTGGGTGAACAAGGCTCCTAGAAAGCAGTTAGCCAAACTGAAAGTTGGCGTGGTGGCAAGCCACTTCTAGCCGACGTCAAATTTTTTGACCAGGGCATCAGACAATGGCGTCGCAATGGTATTTGTCTCTGTGCCGAAGACAAATTTTGATTTTGGGGGATTCAGGTAGGAATGAGAACTAACCGATGAGGTTTGTGATGTCGCCCAAGAGCCAGACAACCAGAAAGGCCATACTGAGGCCATCGGCGCTCTTGGCCTTGTAATTGGCGAACAATTGGGGTAACTGCAGAGCATCGTTAGCCAAGCCGGGGAGAATTAAGGGTCGCGCATGCAATTGAGATGGCGAATCTGAATGCGAATGCAACACAAGGACGCGCGAATGAGAGAAGAGAGAGGGACGCACGAGGAGACATATCCAAGAGGTCAAGCTGATGCTACCAAAAATGCCCGACAGAGCCAACGTGACCGGTAACGCATGCGCCGCAGCGGCGATTGAGGTTGAAGCCAGCAGCGGCATCGTCGTCGTTTTCGGAGGAGTTGGAGAGTGTAAAATTGAGAAGGAGAAGGAGAAGGAGAAGGAGAAGAGGTTTAGATAAGGTAGATTAGATCAAGTAGAAGAGGAAGAGGGTGGTGCGACAAAGGTGGGTATCACGAGGGCAGCCAGCGACAAAGAGAGATCGAGTGTAGGAAGCAACTAAGTAAGCAAGTGAATGAATGAATGAATGTAGATCCAATTCCAGACGAGGCTCTGTTCTGATTCAGAGTTTGTTCTTCTGGTTATAGTACGAAGACAAGAAAGAGTAAGATAGAGCAAAGATATTTCAATACCTAAGCAACAAAGTTTAACGTTCCACGATCAACGGTTTTAACCATACCAAACCCAGGTAAAGCAAAGCAAAGCACTTCAGACACAGACACAAGACTCAGATAAGAGATCCCCGTGGGAGGTCGGCCCCGTTGTCGGGTTCAACAGTGGAGGGCTTATCGATCCATTTGGTAACTGATCATCGTGTATTGGCCAGTTGAGGAGCGCTTATCGTGCAAAGTGACGCACTGGGCTTGGAGATCTTGTGAGCTATAAAATATGGAGAACTCGCAGGCATTCCAAGGCGCGTGAGTCTTTTTGTGTGAGCCTGTCCTGAGAGGGTGAGGTGAGTTTGTGAGATGCAGGGTCTATCTCCTCCGATAAGAGGCCGATTGACCCTTATCATGATAGTACTATCCATCCAGTACGAGCACTTATTGTAAACTCATGATATGAAAAACTCATGCAGTAGCCTCTAGTCTAAATAGGTACTTTGCATAGCTCTACTGCTTTTATGATAAACTATTGACCTCAGCTCTCCAAACTGGAGCAAACCTCAGCGGCCTCAGCTCCATTCTTCCCAGCCACTTTCAATGTTTCACCGTAGAGCGGCACATGCCCCTCATGATTCGCCATAAGCTTGCCTATCCCGCCTCCAGTAGCTAAGACCCCTGACAACTCATGAGCAACTATCGATCATGCCCCAGGACTAACGTAAACATAGGCGGCCTTATTAGCCAATCGCTTCGCGCTCAGCTCTCCAGCTTCAAACGCTTTGGTCTAATCTAGAATTCGCCTCTTTCTAATCCGTAACCTTGAGCTTAAGCGTGTTCATCTTTTAAACGTCTTCATTTCCCTCGTAAAGCTTTGATTCTGTTCCTTTCATTTCGTGACTGATAAACCCGCTGCATTCCATAGCGCTTCAGACCTAGCGACCGCCCTCATTCTGTTATGATGAAGCTCCTCTCAGCTGGCGCGCTGGCTCTTGGCCTCGCTAACTTGCCTAGCACTTTTGCCTGGGGCAGTGAGTTCATTAATTCATCACAGAACGATTTTTTAATAAGCTCACATATCACAGGTCTCGGTCATATCACCACCGCTTACGTCGCCAGTCACTTTGTCGCAAACACCACCGAGGCTCACCTCAAGTATATTCTCTATAATGACGAGGAAGACTACTTGGCGAAGATAGCATCCTGGGCAGACTCGATTCGCTACACCGATTGGGGTCGATACACCAAGACCTTCCACTTCATCGACGCTCATGACAGCCCTCCTAACAAGTGTGACGTCGACTTTGAGCGCGATTGCAAGGACGATGGTTGTGTTCTCACTGCCCTCAAGAACTATACCCAGCAATCAGTTGAGCCTCAGTTGCCCTTCTGGCAGCGCAACCAGGCCGCTAAGTTTGTCGTTCACTTTATTGGAGATCTGCACCAGCCTCTACATAACGAAAATGTCGAAAAGGGAGGTAACGGTCTCGCAGTAACATTTGACGGCCGCACATTCAACCTCCACCACGTCTGGGACAGTTCTATCGCCGAGAAGCTGTTGGGTGGTCTGCACGGCGACCCCTTTAAGCTCGCCAACAACTGGGCCAACCAGCTTGCAGTCGAGATCACAGACGGCAAGTTCGCAGAGGCAAAAGACGCGTGGTTGAAGGATCTAGACTTCAGTGACCCCATCAGCACGGCACTTGCTTGGTCCCGAGAGGCCAATGCGCTCGTCTGCACTCACGGTAAGTCGATTACCCCAGCAACAGCTGCTGTATTTGCAACTCGTCTCTAACATGGATCTACAGTTCTGCCCGAGGGTGCCGATGCCATTGTCGGTCAGGAACTCGGAGGCGAGTACTTTGAAAAGGCTGCCCCTGTCATTGAGGAGCAGGTTGCCAAGGCCGGTTACAGAATGGCTGCCTGGCTGGACGAGATTGTTGAGGCTTACAAGGATGTTGAGCAGAAGCAGATGTCTGAGGAGCTCTGATTTATTGTGTATGTAGATTAGAATGTTCTGGATATCTTGTAGCTGGTAGCTTCTTATGAATAAATGTGTTATGGCCTTTGAGAATGTAACTTTTGTGATTATAAACATGGGCTATTTGATGCTCCGCGATATCTACGCGATATCTTCAACAGAGAATGCCAAGACCACGAAATGCCATGTGGAATCAATGTGCCGTGGCCCAGAATTTCAAAACATGACATCATTTCAATTAGGAGAATTGAATGATTCAGGTTCGCTTCGTGATCATGATTCATCCAGTGTCACTCCAAGCCTGAGACGAGTGATCAGTCAACAATTGCTGAAGGATTTTGCAAAAATGCGGATGAAACAGGGACTTTGGGGAAACCGCAAATGTCTTATCGATATTGTAAGCTTAAAGTACAATGGTGATACCGAGTGAGATATTGTTACAGGTCCGGTTACAGGGCACTGTTTGGATGCAACCTCGTGGTTGCAACGCCATGTAGGGCATTAATGCTATTGCTAGTCTGCGACGTACCTGCAACGCGCTTCCAACTTGTCTGTCAGTCGTGAGAACTGGTTGGATAGAGCTTAGATCTGAGTGTAAAGTCTGGATGAGATTAGACTGAACTCAATATGCCTGAGTTTGTGAGTGTAATAATTCATTAAGTGACGAATCTTGCTGGATTTCAAACATGCTGTTGACAGAAATTGGTGAGCATATATCGTGATATGATATAGCGTATAGGTAGCTAGGGTTGCTAGTTTGTCTCTCTTGGCATTATCAGCTACCTAGACATTAGAAACAGAACGAATGCACAGTTGTTGTTGACGGCAAACGAGTCAAGTCGAGCCCTAGGGCATCCTCTATTATTCATCAGATTCTCTCGATCGGGTTGATGTTACAGGGCGGACACTCTCCGACACTGGCGCTGAACAATGGTAGTTTCGAGCTTCAGCGGACGAAACGCACTGTGCTTGGAGTTATAGGCACCCCTGGCAACTAGCTGCAGGTACAGGTCAGTGCATACTCTGATTGGCTGCGCGACCAATTACACAATACCAATTGGGAAGGAGGGGGCACGGGCTGAGACGTCTGCAGCCGCATCCCATCTCCAACGTCAACTCCTAACTTGACTTGGATCTCTACTATTACATGCTCACTCAATCGACTCTCGGAGATATGACCATCCGCCAAGCTTAGCCAAGCGCTAAGGAAATACGCTACACTTGCTCACAATCGACTAACATTCTCCAACATCCCTGTTACACCACCTGAGAACAGTCATCTTGACCTGCCCTGACTAACTGACAGCCCAGCCCGAACAGGCATCTCAACTCTGGACCCCTTGGCCAAGCCGTCAGGTCGCTTCTGCCGCTGTCTCATGTTTTCGTTTCTCGGTCTCAGAACCCCTAGGCAGTCAGTACTGTCGCTGTGCTCCACGATGTTCTGTCTTGGTGTTTCTCATCAAGTTTGATCGCTGCCCCCTTGCCTCTCAAGCGAGAGATGAATCTTGGGTATACCGTGCTACCCGTATTGCTCGCTCCAGCCGTTATCCATGGAGTTGTGACCCTGAACCGGGCCCCTTCAACCGCCCAGATGCCATCCGGTCTGATGTGCAAGCCCGAGACGCTGAATTGTCTGGGATTGTCATAATGAAAGCCAGCCTCTTTTCTCGGCAACTTCGTTTCCGATCATCATCTCCAGTTTTCCCCGATGCTTTAAACCCTCGTCCCTTCGTCCCAAAATCGTACCATCTTCTCTTCTCTTCAGCTCTGGTAGTGTCTCTTTCTTTCATTCGTTCCTTTGAGACCAAGTTGACTTTACTGTGACCATTCTTTTTTCTTTATTTCGAATTGGTCTGGCACCGTTCGGAAACTTTTATACAACATTGTATTTGCCCTCGGCTTCATTTCCTTTTTCACTTTCTCTCGACAAGATCAACATAAAGTCATCACAATGCAGGTCAAAGGCGTAATCATTGCTCTTCTGGGCATCTCTGCCATTACAGAGGCTGCTGTTGTCCAAAAACGACACCCCCTGGCTCGCGCTCTCCAGCGACGACAATTCGGCGGCGGTCGATTTGGAGGTGGTGGCCGTGGAGGAGGCGGTGGTGGTCAGAACAACGGCCAAGCCAATAACGGCGGTAACAACGGAGGAAACAACGGCGGCAATAATAATGGAGGCAACAACGGTGGTAACAATGGAGGCGGCGGCGGTGGCGGCAAGACTCTGGACGCCAACGCCGTGCAAACCGGTTCTCAGCAAGACGGCAACAACCCCGGATCGGCTGAGCAAGCTGCCTCTGCAACGTAAGTCAAATCTACCTTTAATTGAGGAAAACCGACAACTAACAAGACTTAGGGATGACGCCAACTTCATCAACTTCTGTGCTGGCCAGACACTCACCAATGGAGAGCAAAACCGGGACGGCTCATGTAACGGTATTCGTAAGTTTTACGATCCCCTCTTTCCTCTCTGCATAGGTATACTGACTCCTACAGCTATGGGAAAGATTCCCGCAGCCGCCAAAATGGTTTCTTCAGTCTTCACATCGCCTAAAAATGGTGACGACATTGAAGCCAATAAAGACTTTGATATCTCAGTGCAGTTTATCAACTTTGCAGCTGGCTCGTTTACTAATGCAACAACCACCTACTATTCTGCTCCTCAGGACCTCGACGGTGGTGGTAACATCATCGGTCATACCCACATCACTGTCCAAGACACTGGCGACAGCCTGAACCCTACTCAGCCTTTGGACCCTCAGCAGTTTGCCTTCTTCAAGGGTATCAACGATGATGGTAACGGCCAAGGTCTACTCACTGCCAGTGTTGACGGCGGTCTGCCTGCCGGTAACTACCGTATCTGCAGTATGTCCGCCGCATCCAACCATCAGCCTGTCCTCATGCCTGTTGCTCAGAGAGGAGCACAGGATGACTGCATCCGTGTCACCGTTGGAGGTGGCAAGGGCGGCGGCGGCAACAACGGCGGTAACGGTGGCAACAACGGAGGTCAGGGAGGTCAGGGAGGTCAGGGCGGTAACAATGGAGGTAACAACGGAGGTCAAGGCGGCGGCCAGAACGGCGGCAACCAAGGTGGTGATCAAAATGGAGGTCAGAATGGTGGAGACCAAGCAGCTGATGCCGGTGGTGACCAGAACGCTGGCGGCCAAGGTGGCAATCAGAACGGAGGTGACCAAGCAGCCGATGCCGGTGGTGACCAGAATGCTGGTGGCCAAGGCGGCGATCAGGGAGGTCAAGGTGGTCAGGGCGGCCAAGGCGGTAATGGAGGTAAAGGAGGTGGCTTCGGTGGTGGTGGTTTCGGTGGTTTCCAAGCGGCTTCAGCAGGGGATGAGTCTGGCAACAAGACGGCCTCAGCAGCATGAAGACTATGACTGGTTATCAAAGAGGGATAGACAGAGCCATTCGACTTGGCCGTGGCCCTGGCGGTTTTCGGTGTGAGTATCAGTGGTGGTCCCTAGTTCGAGAATACTATTTTGCTCGAACAAGGACAGTAATCAGGGTGGAGTTTGGGTGTCTGCCTAGTTAGAATGGTTTTGGGTTTACATACATCTATGGACAGTAGATGATGGATGGATATGAGCTGGAGGTGAATGTACGTCAAGGTATGTTGTTTATTAGTTGAATAAGATTTGGTCACTCAATTACGATTGTCCTGGAAGTTGTGATTATCTCCTCTGATAGCTGTTCACACTCTGTGTATACACTGAAAGGCGCAAGAAAATGGTGTTGAGGCGTGGACTGTACCATACTTAGGAAGGTTACTGTAGTTGTCGCAGAGTTGTGACATGAAACGGGCCTATCAGGGCTCAAACAACAACAGTTTCGTAGCGAGTATAGCAAAAGATCAAGTGGATGTTCAGGTTATAGAAGGGCGGTTATATGTAACAGTCATCAGCATGAACGAGGAAATCGTTACACAGCCTACCTCACTAAATTTGGGTGTCCAAGTTTAATGACTCAAAATGTTTCTTTATATAATAGTCTTAGGCCAAAGTGGTATGCATAGCATCCTTGCTTCCGGATGTAGGATTTAGTTTTGGGCAATAAAGCACACAATCTCATTCTGTAGGCAACCGACACTCTCAGAGACCTCCTTTAACATTGTATCTGCGCATGGACCACTATAAATGATGACCTTATATGAGTCAGTTTTTGTTAACTTCTCCTGGACGTTCTGTTAGTTAGCAAGCTACCTTAGGTATTTATATAATTAATACAACTATATATATGTATATTAAGGTAGCTACCCTGTACACAATGCAGTCTTTGTCTGGGAGCTCGAAATACCTACTAAATAAAAATAGATTTAAATATGTATAAGGAATCTCAGTAAGGAAATCCATATAGCCTGTTCGCCTCCTTCGAGTAAAGACATAAGTGTCGGAGAATACAAATCGCCTGCCGAACTCTTGTGTAACCATGAGCATTGGGGACAGAGAATTAATTATCACATGTCAACATGAAGACGTAACAAGTAAGAGGGTCGCAAAACCAACGACTTGACGACATACTTTTATCATTGATTTAGGGCATCTTATTACTGAAATTCGCCTTCAAGGCTACTGGAGCATTTCTTCCTCCAGTCAGTAACTTCAGAGGTTAGGTAGGTACGGTAGAGATAAGTACTTTAGTAGATAGGTAGTAGTATAACTCAAGGTCTGATAAGTACTTAGATAGGTAGTAGTATAACTCAAGGTCTGACTTGCCACCTCCATGCCAGTAATGATATTTAAGTATCCATGAACACTGCAACGCAACTGTCTTGTCAAAACTATTAACGTTAGTAGGACACTCCTTTTCCTGCCGTTAGTCCCCGGTAAACCTGAATTTCTATACTGCAATGAGGTAGCATCTGAACTAGGTACCCAAGTAGCCACCCCGAGCTGATGGCCACATATGCCTTTGCGTATGTACTTTCGGCACATATTCTAGAAATGATTTATATGACAAGAAGCAGGAAGAATTTGACTTTCTTTGGTAGAAGACGTTAAAGATGCTAATTTAGCCTGCTTTAAAGTGGTTCTTATACACATGGACACATCAATCGACTTACTTGTCTCTTTCCATAGCCACTCAGTTCACAAAGATGCAGTTTCACCTACATATATGTTCATAGAGTAGGCACCACTATCAGTCCCTATTTTCAGAAATATGATTAGTGGTAAGTATAGGCCTTTCTTAACTTAGCCATCTAAACTAAGCACGCGGCATGCCCTAGTTTAATCCAGTAAATGTGAATATAATAAGAACGTTATTAATATCTACGCTACATTGGCTCCTTAACAGTGCCTTCTAACAGACAAAATAACAGGAAGGAATAGTGTCTAAAATTTAAAGTGGTCTAGGCGGCGGTTTGGACAAGCTATTGATTCGCCACTAACCAGCGTCACGTACAGCAGGCGTCTCGCCGTGTCATGGCTGTGCAGGGCTAACAACACAATTCACCAGAACCCACATAATTTAATCTTAAATCCTTAAAACCAATATCATTTAGTGTCTAGCATTCGACTTAACAAACTTCCCGCTCTAGTTTTCTAACGTCTTCCAGCCATGGGCTCATCTAGTCACAAAACCACTCCATCACCTCCAAAAGACCTTAATTAATGACCCCTAAAAGTTATTTTGGTCTTAACTGGCAGCGAGGTTGATGATAATAGCACAATCTCCATAAAGTATAACAGCTAATGCTTCTGCATTTACATATCGCCGCATTTCCTCCATAACTCACTAAAGGCAATGGCCCTGTATCTCAGGTATTTATAAGCCGTTTAGCCAGAAGGTCTAGGCAAATTTGAGGGCATTTTTAAGGAAGATATCTGTAAATGGGTTATTTAGCTATTCTTCCTGATTTTCATGTAATTAGCACCCGAGCCGCTTCCCTCATTTAACCCCAACAAAATCCAAACTAGCAAAGCCAAACCAGTGCTTTCAAAGTACCTCTTTCTACAGACGTTCAGGTGTAGACTTGAAGCAATCGACAAGACGTTCATCCCACAGCATATTAACAATAATGGTAGCCTCATTCCATATTGAACCTGGCTAAGTAACAGTATTCTTAATGACCTCAAGACATGGGCGCGCTTTTTTAACCCTTTGGAGATTGAAATTGATTTTACAAAGCCAGAGCACTCCCTGAATAGAATGCCTACAAAGGTGAGGGTTAACTTGGATAGGTTAGGACAGAAGACAATCTACTTCTTCAAGGCCTTTAGACCAGGTATCACGGGCGGCCTACTTAACAAAGAACTAAACGTCTACAAGAGCATCCTTATATCTTATCTTAGTAAAGACGTTTTTGTTAGCCGCCTAGTTAGTATAGCTCACAAGCACAAGAATGACAGCACAGTGGGGTTATTGCTCCGGTATATTGACCAGCGCAGGACGCTCTACAACGCAGTGGAAGATAACCCAGATCCCGAATTAAGGAAGAAATAGGCAGCGCAGATCGGCAAAGCAGTGCACAAGTTGCATAAAGTTGGCGGTGTTTAGGGGGATGCGAAGCCAGAGAATATCCTCATTAACA
This sequence comes from Fusarium mundagurra, assembly GCA_013396205.1. Lineage (NCBI taxonomy): Eukaryota > Fungi > Ascomycota > Sordariomycetes > Hypocreales > Nectriaceae > Fusarium > Fusarium mundagurra. The sequence continues at coordinate 61,974 of JAAOAN010000084.1, forward strand.
AAGATAATAACACTTAGATAACCAACTTTAAGGGTGGCTATACCCATGGCTGGGTTGATGCTGACAAGGCGGGAACGGTGGAAGGTGATCTACAAGGACTACAGCGAATCAATAGGTTCATCTTTGAGGGACCTCGGGATAGCCCTTCAAGCTTGTCGGAAGAAGTCAGTTAATGGTGAGTATTGTCACACTTAGGTAAAATAGCGTTGTGATGAATATCGTTGGTTAGGAGGCCGAAGCAGGTATAATTCACATAATTAGTTACAAAGCTAGAGTTAAATATATATCTTCCTTTAAGTACCTACTTACTGACCTTTACTTATGTTGAATTCATATTGAGACATTTACTTGCTCTCCCTCTAGCCAACACTGAACATCCCAGTCCCGCAGGCAGTAGCGTCGGGTCTTGATACTTGAGCCAGAATTCAACACTGCTTACGGCCTTTGTCAACAGAGACTTTTACGGGATCGGCACAGCCAAATCTAAAGCCCCTGAAAGCGGTTGAGTTTCGACTCGGTTGACTAGGTACATTCCAGGCAAGCAACCATCAAATACAAGCTCCGCCAGACCTTGTCCTCACAAAAAGAACCCTGTTCTAGAAGAAAGGATAGTTCACTTATCCGCTCTCCCCGCCCAAGCACACCTGGATCATCCAACGGCCTCAGCGAAATAAACCCGAAGCCTTACCTCGTCTCGCCTAGGGCTACGGTCCATCCCTAACGTAGACCACTCGGTCTGACGCCCGACACGACTCATGGAAGCACAAGATCATGAATAAAGGTCCTGGCCTGAGATCACTCGTAGGGATCTACAGATCATTTATATGATGGTTTACGTTCTACCTTCGACTTGTGTGCTGACAATGTTGGACTCACAAGAGAAAACATCGACTACCTCTGCCATCGCTCGCACGTAGGTGCAAGATACAAATCGATCGCCATAGCTCGGAGGTATTCCAGCAGTTGAGGATGAGCCATCTCGAATCTCCGAGTGATTTCACTTCCTGACGTTGCTTCCTTTTAGAGGAGCTTGACTGGCAAGGGGGGTTTCAAAAGTAAACACCATGTCGAATCTCAGTCATATTGGCGTCGATGGCTATATAGGAAAGGAGCGAGAATTCGAGACATTCGGCCCAGAAGACTGTGGAGATGGCTCAGACAGCCCCCAGCCGACTGTCAATGCTGAGGAGATCATAATGGCTGATGGCACTGTCCAGTATGTTGACAAAAATGCCTTCGGCGACGAGCTCTCCTTGGCATTGTCTTGGGCGAACTTGTTCCCAATAAGCATCGCGGTCCCATCATGGGTTTTGTCTTCTTGATGTCAATCCCATTTGGAGTCTTTGGCCCAGTCGTAGCCCGAACGATGATCGAGAACATACATGAAGGTTGGCGCTGGAGTTACTATCTGGGCATCATTTTGAGTGTAATCACTCTGGCTCTATATCAGTTCCTTCACCACCCACCAACGTTTTCTCAACTCCACGTGGGAAAGACGAGAACACAGCAAACCAAAGAGCTTGATTGGATTGGCATGTACCTTTTCACCACTGGATGCGTTCTCTTCCTTGTTGGCCTTTCTTGGGGCAGCACGACATATCCTTGGAAGAGCGCTGAGGTTTTGTGCGCATTAGTCATTGGTATAATGACGCTTGTCGACTTCTTTGTATATGGTATGGTTCCTTGATCTCACATTTCTATCCAGAGTCCGCTAATACTGTACGAAGAGGCCTACCTCTGCTCTGTAAAGCCCCTAGTTCTAGTAAGTGGCATGTCCAGTTCAAGTTCGAATTCAACGAGCTTTAGTACTACTCGTGCAGGATGGAGACGCTTTGGGGGTTGAAGGACACGCTTAAATATTATGAAATTTCTTATCTGCTCAAGCCTTTGACACATACAAATGGAACAGCTCTTAAAACTGTCTGAAAACAACAAACCCAAATCACTATGGTCGAATCAACCGCCTGCTAGAGCTCAGTCTCTAACCACGCTGAGGACTATCGACATAACAGTAAGTATGACTCCAACTACTCAACCCATCGAAAGACCGAACTTACGCGCAACCTTGAGGAGTAACTACTCCAAAAGGACAATCGCCAGAGAGTTTCTCAACGATCTGGTTAAAGAAAACAGGCGTGACGACGATGCCGGCGCTGACGAGCGAAGCAGCCGCAGAGAGAAGCGTGACAAAGACTGTAGTCTTCATGTTGTTGTTGATGGTGATGATGGATATGAATGTATATATATGGTGGCGCGTGATATTGAGCAATCAGAAAAGAGTGGCACTTGAAGTTACAGAACCAGCTGAAACGACAAAAATTAACTAGACAGGGGAGAAGAGAAAAATAATACGTAGTGCAAAGAATTAATATGTATATTTTAACGTGTTGAAGGGAAGAACAAAAGAGGAGGGAAAAAGGGAGACAGAGAGGAAAACGGGGTGGGAGGCGGCAAAAAATTAGGGTGTTACAGGGGCGAGACGGTCGAGGTTTCAGGTTGTGAAACGAAACGAGTCCGTTACTGGTTCGCGAGAGGGAGACTATTAACAAATATGGATATACCATCCGATCCAAAATATTTGAATATTAGTATCACGAACTACAGTACAGAGCAGGAGACATTCAATTAATCCAAAGTTTGCTTCGACTCGGACTGGTATCATACACATAAACCCTCCAACCTTATCGTCTATAGGTAGCTTTGCAATACGCAAACTTATCCAACTAGCGACTACAAGACAATTCGTATCAAATAGACATGGCAAATCATAATTACCTATAAAGAACAGAAGCTTCAATGGACCAAATCAACATGAAGCCTAGGAAAGGTCAACCCGAGCAAAAACCTGGAACACTGAAACAAAAAAGTCCCCGCGTTATGTACGCGCTAGGAATGTATTGAAGCTATAGCAACAGGCGACTGTCCTCCAAGTCATCAAAACCCTTAGTAAACTCCCCCGCTTTGATAGTAACTGTCGGGTGCAGGAGCCGAAGGACCATCGCCGGGTGGCACATAAGGCTTGTATTGAGTCTGACCACCAGCACCACCTTGGCTGGGCAGGCCATGACGAGCATCATATCCGCCGGCATTCCCAGGGTTCAGAGGGGGAGGTGTCATGACGCTCTGAGGGGGAGGGGGAGCTGACCCTGTGGGCATGGGAGGGACTTGGGAAGGGTTGTAGCTCTGGTATTGTTGAGGCTGCTGCTGATGCGATGCATAAGGACCAGGAGGTGGTGCGCTGGCGTTCTCGTTGGGCTCTTCAGGAGAATACACCGAGCTTGAAAATGTGGCAGCCGAGGTTGGTTGGTGTGGGTTGTTGGTTGCTATAGGGGAATCGTAGACAGATGTAGCCAACTCTTGGGCTCCGTATGTGCTACCAGGTCGTCCTCCCGTAGGCGCTTGCGTGTAAGGGTTGTTGCTCTGAGATTGGTTGTAGGGATTGAAGCTGGGGCCTGGTGTCGAAGTATTGATAGGGGCTGGCTGTTTACCATTGGGAGGAGACTCGGTCCGGGGAGGGTAGGGCTGCGAACCAGCGGGCACCTCAGCTCCTGCTACATAGAAAGGTGCCGGTTGACCTTGAGGTTGGTTCTGGAAGTTGGGGGGAGGAGACGATGCTTGATAAGGAGGTTGCTCTGTTAAAAGTTAGAAAGAGGTTCCTCACTGCAAGGGCAAAGGGCTATCATACCTTGTGGGCCAGGAGTATAATATCTGGAGGGGTCCTGAGGAGCTGCTCCCTGGGGAGGATATCCGCCAGCTTGAGGATAGGCCTGGCCGGGACCCGGTCGCATTGCGTATTGCTGGTAGTTGTGCTGAGGAGGATGGGCCATGGAAGACTCCAACAGAGCCTCGTAGTCCCGCCTAGCTTTGATGAACTTTTCGTTCAGCTGGGTAAAGTCATCTGAGGGACGTATGTTAGTATCATATCCATCCAATCCCGGGGGCGTCCAATGCTTACCCTTCTTCTGAGAGTACTTCTCGATCAGCTTGATAAGCTTGGGTCGAATCGCAAGAGTCTGGTGGTAAAGCTTCTGCAGGACCTGTTAGCATACTGAAAATACTTTGCATCATACTGGGTGCTCACGGAAATCTCCTCGTTATCTTCCTCTCGGGGCGCTGTGTTAGAAGTGCTCAATAATGTGAGGAGCTTCTCAACGTTCTTGATCTCAGCGAACACCTCGGCCTCCATCTGAGCCTCGCGTTGTAACTCATCCGGTGTGGGATCGGTAAGCTTTTCGACATAGTTGAGCGGGAAGATGCCGGTCTTGCCTCTGAGAGAGCCTCGCCACCAGTCCTTGTATACACTCTCGAGAACAGCAATCACATCACCCTTCTTGAATTCAAGCTCTCCGGGCTCAGAAGGAGCAAAGTCGAAGAGCGCACGTACCCGGCTGACCGTGGCCGCTGTAGTTCCAGCCGGCGCAGCAGGGGCAGGGCTCTCTGTCTGGCCACTAGGACCGGCTTGTGCGCCTGGGCTGCTTGCAGCAGTCTTCTTGCGCTCTTCCTCCTGCAGACTCAATTTGAGGGCCATCTGCAATTCATCCTCTTCCTTCTGGCGATCGAGCTCGGTAAGGCCCTGCTTTTGAGGAGCACTTGGGGGCTGGATGTTGGGGTTGCTTCGTGTGGCACGGTTGTAGGCGTCGCTCATGATGCCCAACTCGGGATCGCTGCTGAACATCTCGGACCAGCTCTTCATGTGCTCGATAATCTTAGACTTGACTTGTGTGTGGGTATTACGGTCATTGGTGAGACGGAGGAGGGCATCTGTAAAGGCACGGCTGGAGAGTTCGCGGTGCATGTTCTTCCCACAGTTTTGGGCGAGTGCATGCGCAAGCTGGTTGAGTCAGGAAAACAAGGCTTCACATGACGGCGTGGCATTTAACATACCTCAAGAGTGTAGAGCTGGACATTGGCGTTGCGATGCGCAAGACGTCTAATGATGCTTTGAACAGCCTCCTTAGGGCCATTTGGGTCGTTGCCTACTTTGTCGCAGACCTCGATAATGGCGCCCCAATCCTCAGACGTGAGGTTCTCGTCGGTGGCCTTGGCTATACTGGTGTTAGTCGCAAAGAAAGCATAACTCGAGACGAGAGCAAGTTATTGGGATTCTCTTGTCCGAGCCGAATAGAGCGGGGGGCGCTACATACTGACGACCTCATCATAAGGGCCTGCTGCTGAGGCCCGGAACATGGTGGTTGGTGATTTGACTCGGGGTATCAGTTATTGGCGGGGATGGAGTGAATGCGAGAGAGGCGCGGGGTGAGTTTGTCGGCTGAGAGCCTTGGGGCTATAATGCGAATATCCACCGTATATAGAAGAAGAGTCTCGACGAAAGCGACGATGTTGCTGTTTAGAGGTGGTAGAAGAAGGCCGGTGATAAGGGTGCGAGATGAAGGTCCCGTACCAAGACCCTGGGTTACGTCGTCGGCGGTCGCACTCTCCACACAGGCACGTCACTTATTACTCTCACAGGGTGGGTGATTACTGTAAGGAAAGAAAGCGTCGTAGGCGTTTAGCGTTGTCTTCAGGACGAGAATATAGGTAGTGAATGGGTCAAGTGTGAAGGACAAAACGAACTACCCAAGTAGGTAGGTAGGTGCCTAGTACATAAAGTAAAGAGTTTGTAGGTAGCAAGTGTTTAAACAGAACAGGCTCTCAACTTCGCTTCTACCTTTGGCTCGCTCTGATGACGAACGAGCGGCGAGCGAACCTAACCTACCTACCTAGCAGCGGGGCTGAGCTACCTAGGTACCTACCCCGACAAGCTCCCTGGTCCATGTGGCTGGAGGCCACGCGTGCGCCACACCAAATTTCATCCAGAAGATCTACGTACCATACACAGCCAACTTATTGTCGATCAGGTTTGATTCCATTTTTACTGCGAATAAGAATCATCTGGCAGTCTGACATTGGCGAGCTTCTATCGAGATTTTCCATGCATCTAACTGCCTTTCACTGGCAAAAACTAATACGGCATATGCTACAGAGTACTTCTATCAGTTTTTACGCAACAATTACTTTCATTGCGGAGCCTTTAAATTATTCTAGCACCTAACTACTCATCGTCAACTTCGCGACAAGTTTGCGCGTCCCTTATCCCTTTGGTGACGTCCTTACGTGGCGTGGTCCTCGGATTGGGTATCATCGGACAGAATCCCAAGCTTCACACCCAGGGCAAACACAACTTGGCATACATATCCCATACATAATGTAATAAATATTCAGTGGCTCGCCTTATAAGAAGGATGCCGCTTGCTAACGCTACAGTCAACGCTGCTTTGAATCGTATCAACCTATGAATAATGTATACAAGTCCATATACGCCGCTTCCATCCATCCGTCCATACATACATACATACATACATAAATAACCTGGCAATCTACTGTATCACGCATCCAATGCGCCATCCTGCCTGCAACTCCACTGCCTTGAAACATAACTCATGGCCCCAATGACGCTGGTGTGTCGCTGCTCTCCCTTTGCTGTTAGTAGATGTTGTATGTAATTTATGTCCAAGATCCATATTCAGATATGTCATTCTCACCAACCACGTCTTGAAGCACCACGGCTTTCATACCCTCCCTTATCTGATGTAGCATTTGTTGCCCCATGGGCGCCGCTACGGGCCTCTTCGATGCTTCGCCGACCCTGCGGATCCATCTCTGACAGGTCAAAGACCAGAGGCTCCTCGTTAACCGAGTCATCGTCACCCCGAACCTGCCTGGTGATAGATCCGGTAAAGCTTCCACGCGATGATTGCGGCGGTGTCTGCTTGTGTGAAGCCATACCCATATAGCGCCTTCTACCAAAAGGTGAGCTAGATGCTGCTGTCGGTATCAGTCCCTCAGGAGGGTTGTCTTCCGACAGACCGCGCTGCATCAACCCTGGCGTGTCAGAGGTCTCGATTTCAGCAGCTGGTTTGAGTTCATCCGACCCCCTTTGAGCTGACCCTCCCTCGAGTTGCATCTGCCTACCCAGCAAGATGCTCAAAGTAGGTGGTTCTCTATCATCAGCACCTAAGCTAATAGACCGATGCGCAAAAGCAGAGTCCGGCTCATCTTCATCCGCCATCGACCGATTGTGGAGTGCAACAGAGCTCGCCCTTCGTTCATACGTGGCTAGCCGAGGTGACAAGGGGATGTCGATGGCTGTCGTTCCATCTTGTGTAACCGTATTCTCTCTGATCGTTCCTGGTGTAGGGTTGTTATCAGATGTTCGCCCCTGACGCGAAGTAATTCGTCCTTGGCCAGTGTAATCAATAATCGAGTTCTCGCTCAATCTTGAAGGGATCGCTGGCGTGTGGGGTGTATGAGGGGACAGTGGCTTCCCAGGAGACGACGAAGCGGACACAGAAGCTGGTGCAGTCATCCCAGGCACACTCGTCAATTGTCGACTGGACGAACTCGATGACCTCTGCATTTGTACAGACGATGTCATCGAATCCGTGAGTGCGTTATTTGAGTCCTTCATTTGATGGAAGCGCGATAGTTGCGCCACAGTCTTGTTAGTTGCCGATTCGCCTTTCTTTGAGGGACCAAAGCTCTTCAGGGTCTTTTTACTGTCCAGTGCGCTGATGAAGTCTGAGAGATGTTTATGGTCGTTCTGGAGCGAGTCTGAGCTGGTTCCTGCAATCTCATCCAGGAGGTCAGATCCTGGTTGTGCCACTGATGAGGCCAAACTCTGCCTACCACTACTGCCCTGTTCGTCATCGCCAGCCCTGCTGGCTCCTCCAAAGGATAGACGACCACGGCGATGTGTGAAACTGCTACTGTAGCGACTAGTCGATGCTGGTCGCGGGGAGCTGGCAACAGCAGGGTCTGTAGATGCTGGAGGAGGAGGACCGCCGCGCAGGGAAGCTGGCATACCGGCAGTAAGAGATGTTCGGTTTCCTGCTTGCTTAAGGGAAGGAATACCTGGACGAGTCGATGTCTGAGGAGAAGCCGGCTCAGGATCAATCTGCCTTGGGACAGGCGAGCCCGAGAGCGAGCCCGCCTTGAAAGGCTGAAAAGACACTGAAGGACGTCGGCTTGAGCCCTCGGTCGTTCGCAAAAGGGGTCGTGTTGCACTTTGGCGTACTGGCAAAGAGCTTGGACCACCCACACCATTCTGTGCTGGTAGAGACTCTGGGGGTGAGCTTGTGTCGGAGCCAGGTGGTCGCACCGATCTCAGAGCCGAGATCGGGCTGGTCCCCATTGGGACATTAGTGTGAAACGTTGAAAGACTTCCATATGCCTGCTGCATATGACTCAAGTTTGGACGGGAGCGGTTGTCACGCAGTGACCCTGCCTCCGTCATCTGCGCTCTCGACTGGTCATTCAGCGGTGGAATGGAAGGTCGGAAAAAGTTCTCGTCCACTCCCATGAAACGAGAACTCAGTAGAGCCTCGGAGTCATCCACGCGGAAGTTGCAATCATTGCGATAGGTGACAGTAGTGCTTAGTCGTCCAACGGGCACCTCTAAATCGCCAAACATGTACTCCGTCACGGGGTCTGGTCTGCCATCAATGGGAAGACGTAGCTGATCATTACGTGAGCGATCAGACTGAGATAAACGTACTCGGCATCGTGGAATAAGCGCCGGGTGTGAGTTCTTGGCGGGGCCCTGGCTGGCAAACTTCCATGCTGGAAGAAGGCGAGTCGTGATGAAAAGCGATCGGAAGAAGACAATGGCCTTCTTGTAGATGGTGGGTAGGATCGGGCCAAAGTCGGTGGGTATTACGCCTGAGTACTTGAGCTCGACTTGCCACCTCTCAATGATAACCTCATTGTTTCTCCGGGATGCGCCAGACGAGCTGTCGGTAGAGGAACCAGATGAGTTCAGCTGTTCCATCACATCCCATCTCTTTCCAGCCTCATCAACGATGACTAGACTTTGGCTGTCTTTTAATCGAGAAGTATCCAGATAGACCTCGATAACCATTGGAGGAGGGGGGTTATCGAAGCTACCGCAAGTCTTCCAGATCTTGAGCTCATCTCGAAAGTCATCAATCTCATCCGTCTCGATTTGGAACTACCCCAAGATTAGCGACTAATTGTGCAAACAGGCTGCAAACCTACCCATTTGTTGGGTTTCCGTCCACCGTTGGCCCCGCGCGCAGGCTTGGACTTGATGCGTGAGTCGAGGACGAGTACGGCTGCCTTTGCATAGAAGTTCTGCAGGGGAGAGTAATTGTTAGCAACGGACCTTGGCCAACGTATTCATGTATCCCGGCCATTCATACCTGGACTATTTGATCGAGCTTCCTGATCGAGTCGGCTGGAGGCGCCGGTGTCGGCACATCTCCAATAGTTGGTGAGCTGGGTGTGTCTCTACCAGCAACGCTAGAGCCGGCTCGAGGCCGGGAGCCCAATGCAGCTTCTCTGGTGCTGTTGGATCGAGATGGAATGGTTGGGTGGTGCGTTGTACCTGGGGATGACACCCGGGCTGGGCCACGGGGTTGTTGATGCATTGTTATCGGTTATCGTATATCGTATCGTGTCGTTTGCGCAAAGAAGAGGGTACGGGTCGTAATTGTTGGTTGATGGATGAATTGATCACGAACGTATAGGGATCTTGATCGGCCACGAGACCTGCTCATCCATGGTTCATATCGTTCGAGGCAGGCAGTTCAGGTCCATAAGGGAGAACGGAGAACGGGGGACTTAAGATGGATCGGTAGTTGGCGGTGCTCGGGTAGGGGGAGTGTGGAGGTAGAAGTGTAGGCAAAAGTGTAAAAAAGGAAGAAAGAAAAGCAAAAGGCAGAAAGCTTGGGTCCAGGTCCAAGTCCAAGTCCAAGTCCAAGTCCAGGTATCTCCTTGCTGTCGGTCGGTGAGATGCAGAAGCAGATGCAGAGCTATGCAGGCAGCCAAACACAAACTCCGTCCAGGGTCGTTGTCGTTGTAATAGGTCTAAAGTGAGGTGTGAGAGAAGAGGGTCTAACACTGTACAGTACAGGCCAATCCGGTCGCACCAACAAGAGCGCAGAGATGGTACAGGTACCGCGGTTTGCTTTGTGTAAGGCAAGGCAAGGTAAGGTACTTGTTTGTGTCCACAAATAGAGATAAAACAAGACGATAGGTTGCGGGTTGCTGCAGCAGGCCCAACTCTGAAATAGAAGCAAGTTTGGTTGTGTTTTGTCAAAGCCGAAAAGAAATTCCCAACGGCGACGGGATGAGAGGGGAAAAGGTATAACGTTTCGGTTAGGTAGGTACAGTACTAGTTAGTAAACAGATAGAGACGGAAGAGGTCACCACCAACGACCTCGTGATGGGATGGGCGACAGGGACTGGATTGGATAATAATGGGTTGTCGTCATCGGCTAGAGCCTCACGTCACAGTCACAGGGCTCATGGGCACGTCGTCTTGCGCCTGAGTCGAGTCAGCTCTTATTTAGTAAAGATGAGAATAATAAATAAATGTTAGATTTACCGCAACTTGTCCATCTCCAAACTACAATGAGCGAGTTTTCTAATCTAATCTATCTCGCTCATGTCTTGTGACCTCTTGTAGAGGACAAGATAACGATCCATATTCATATCATGCATCGGCCCATGCATGGACCTCAATCAAAACACCGGCACCTCAAACATGGAGCACTCCACTCACTGAATGGGGGGGGCTCGGATCGTACCCAACAGGAGATCTCGGTCAGTGCATTTCAGTGGATGCTTTCGATAACCCCGGGGGCTTTAAGCGCCTCCATGTCCATGATCCGTACGTACCCCGGTGGAGACCCGCCTCCATTCATTTGCCCGGCCTGGCTGGCTGTCTACTCCAACACCAGAGTTCCATAAGTCCTACAGCATAGCTGTCACGCTATTCAAGGACCTTCACGGGAACAACATATGCAATGAATGCATTGACCCTGTCTAATTCACTGTCATTCAAGAACTTCTGTTATAACCCGGGCAGGCAGAAACGTCCGTCATAACCCCGTTCGTCTCTTCTGGTTGGCTCATGGTGGTTGTCACATCTAAGCACCAGTCATAGATGGGATGTTGACTCATGACATTCCCCTCCTCTCCCCGAGTCTTTTCCACGAACAAGATAAGCTGAAGGGCTTATCTTCAAGCTCAGAGGCGTTACCTGCTTGGCCGCAATGCTACTCTCCGTTATCGAAATGCTTCTGCTTCCGCCTCTGGTATGTACATATCTGTAGCCTTCTCTATGCAGTCTAGCTTTGTAGATCCGGAACGTTTCACGCCTCTCATCAGACGATCTCCACATCTCCGCCCGAGCTCGATAAAGACTGTTTCTTTCCCTGTCTCGTTTGTGTGTGGAGGGACGACCATGGCACTCTCACGGCAACCTTGAGAGTCACTCATGGCGAATTAGAGACTCACCTTGATGGAGTTACATAGCATATTATGTGCTACACTCACATATTGAGCTAAACTCTTCATGTAATACAGTAAAAAGGAAAGAAGAAGAAGAAGTCCCAATTGATCGAGTTGCTTCTCAAGGTTATCGCCATGTACCCTGCTGAATCACATCATCCAACTAACATGCTTCACAGTTTATCAATATGCATACAATTCTTCTATTCAAAGCTGGAGAGGGTCATATGTACGTTATTCTTGGCAATTACAGCCAAGAAGATCAAGTCAATAAGTACAACGAAACAAGTCCACTGGCCATGCACTCTATACCGTATACCGTGTGCCCAATGTCCCCTTGAGTCCTATGCTCCTCAAGGTCAACACTTCCACTGCCGTATTCATCATGCAGCCTGGGGCTTATTGCCACGTCCCTTTCCTCCCCTGCCACGGCCACCACCGACTCCACCTCCACCTCCACCTCCACCTCGTCCGCCTCCCGATCCCCGAGTGTTTGTGTTGCTTGAGCCGGCAGTGCCTCCGCCTCTACTTCCGTTTGCGCCGCTTTGCCCGCTGTTTGTAGCCGCTTCACCGGTGCCTTTGACCTTAACACCTCGTCCTCGCCGACCACCCCTTTTAGTTCCCTTGTTATCCTTGTCCTTTTCTCGGCCCTCCTTCTGCTTTCGCCTGGCCTCTTCCTCTTGTGTCCTTCTGCTCTCTTGGTCCCACCACTCCTGGAACGCTTGCTCTTGCTGAATCTCTTGTAGTGAACGCTTCGCAACCGCTTCCTTGACGGCCTCCTGCTCGCGCTTCTGCTGGCCAATAATATCAGCCATACTGAATCCGAGCGTGGGCTCCGCTTTTGGTGCCGGTGTAATGTACGACTTGGAGTGTGGTACCAACGGCTTCTTAGGCTGCTGCTCTGTCGAGGGTCCTGCAACAATTGCGGGGGAGCTGTTGGTTCGACCCTGACCCGGGAACCTTGTGTCGGGTGACGCAGTACGCCGTGTCGCCGTTCTTGCTCTCGTTTCTGAAGCGACCAGAGGTTTTGCGTTAGCAGATACCCCCTTTGGCATGTTGGATTCCTCGGACATGGCCTGTTTCAGCGACGTCTTGGGTGCTGGACTTGCTGCCTTCCAGGGCGCTGGCCGCCCTCCTTCTGGAACACTCTCCCAAGGTACGTGGTTCGTCGATTCGTCCTTCGCTGCTGCTTCTGCTGCTGCCAATGCCTGAAGCTGCCTCTTCCGTTCTTTTTGCGATACTTTGGTCTGTGGCTTGTTTGCTGCAGCATCTTGCTTTCTCTGCGCTTGGAGCCCAGCAGTTAAAGCCGACGTAGACGCCTCAGACATGATATCTTTCAGATCCAACTTCGAAGTGGCTAATTTTGACGCTGACCAGGGTGCACCGGGCTTTGACATTCCACCGCCCGGCGTCTTCAAACTACCCAGTTCGGATGGTTGAGACTCAGGGGACATGGAAAATGCATGAGGAACTGGGCTAAGCGCAGAGCCTACTAGCTCCTTGCCCTTTGATTCCCGCCATGCTTTGGGAAGCTGCGGCATGTCGTCTAGCTCCGGAGGCGAACGAAGATTTACAGCTTCATTCAGGGGCGATCGTGGTTTGGCAGATAAAGACCCATCTTCATCCTCCATATCAAAGATCATATCTGCTTGCGACTGTTTAGGCCGAAGACTGGGACTGAAAGGCTCATTCCGCCCACCTCTGGACTTGCGTCGAGTTGTCTCTGGAGTTTGGAGCGGACTGCCTTCATCCAGACTTCCCATTCGAGCCTTAAAGGATGATGATAATTTCTTCTCGTCATCCCGCTGAGATGCCTTGTAGGCCATCTCTTTGATCCTGGCCTGACGCTCCTCGTCGATATCAGCAGCCAGCTCGGGATGACTTTCATGGAGTAGTAGCTCTGCTCTTCCGCTCCGTACGAATGGGAACCGGGCAAGTTGATTGTCTCGGACCACTTCATCAAGCTCGAGCAAAAGGTCTTCATCCAAATCGTCAAGAAGGTGGTTCTCCAGCATGGACTCCAGTTGAAGACAGATGTATTCAAGACCAGTATCTTTGAACTCTGTAATGGAGCAAGGACTTATCTCGTTGAGCAAGTTCGATATGTTCCTCGTTGTCACAAACTTACCAATGAGACCTTGACAGACTTGGGACAATCTATCAAGCATCAGCTCATTTGCAGCACTCATTACGTCAAGCACAAGCTCTGAAAGCTCATCCAAATTAGACACTGAGACAGTATCAAAGAGCTCCCGTCCGATATCTGCATAGATAAAGGACGTGACGTATTTGAATGTTTCAGGGTCGATGTGACTGAGGTCCACCCTGATCTTTTCTGTAGAGTCCATGCCATCGCGGCGTCCAGCAAGCCACTGGCCCTGAGACCGCCCGTTGAACAAAGCCTCAAAGAAAGGGCACCTTTGACACAATAGTTGGCTATGAGCCATGATGTCCTCTCCATCCAACTCAATGATGATATCGCCGTCATCGAAGAAAGAAGGATCGAGGATTGCTTGTTTGAAATCGCCGTCTAGGGACTCTTCCACGCCGGTCTGTAGGCGAACTGCCGCCTCCAGTTTTGGAAGGGCAAGATTTGTTGCAACTTTCATCAGCTCTGTCCTAACTTGCCGGAAGCGGAACGCAAGTGGAGGTGCTTCGCGCGTGTACTTCCATACTGGAACGAATCTGTCCTGGTAGGCATGGACAACAACATTCAGCACAGTGTAAATGTCGACTTCAAACAACGTCAACAAGGCCTTGTCATCCACAACCTCGAGGCCGAATGAGTCCGTGCTGAATACTGATCCTCGCTCGCGTAACTCTGATAGCGCATGCCGCAACACCGGGCTTCTGCCAGAAAGAGCCCAACTGTGGACGGGAATTTTGATATCAGGCAAAGAGGATGAACAAATTGCCATGTTCATGTCATCGTATCGGGAAGAGTTGGTTTCCAGCCAGCGACCCAAGTCTGTTTCGATATCGGCTGACCGAAGGATTTCGTAGGGAACAGGATCTCGTTTCTCTCTAATAATGGCAGCTTCCCATGTTTTCCGAGTGCCTTTTGCTTCGGGGTGGTGTTGTGGGGCTTCAAAATCATTTAGACAGAGTAGAGAACCAATATCGTCGCGAAGAGATTGCTCTTCAATCTCAATCTCTTCCGCCATGACCTTGCTATCCTTTCTGATAGCCGCAAAGGCGCCAAAAATGGAGCTTCTGACAGCAACACAGTTGGTGATATATGGTACTCGCTGAAATTTGAAGTCTTTGCGCTTCGTGCCGCTTGATCCAGAAAATCCAGTTAGTTTGCCCTTTGTACGCTTTACACGGTTCCATACAGCCCCTGATTCTGTGCAGATGATGACCGAGCCATGTTCCCCAACTCCGACAGATGCGACTCCGTCTTTGCGAGAGTCCCAGACGCATTGTGGCTGCGTCAGGGCATTCTTGATCTTGACTGGATTCGTAGTTGACGCAGCAGACTGGCTTGGATCCCCCTTGTCGTTCAAATGAAATGTGAAGAGATCACCGCGGGCAGTCACAGCAGCTATTGTCTCGCCACCCGCTGTGATATGGTCAATCTCCCTTCGACCGCCTGATTCATATCGTGTCATGGAGATGTTGTTCGCGAAGACATCGGGAAATGGGAACTTGACCAGATTATACCCATAGTGACTGAAGACCCAGACAGTATGGTTGGAAAGCAGACAAATAGTGGCTTTGTCAATGGCTGATACCATCTCGATGGGGGCGGCGAGAAGAGAAGCAGCCACTTTTCTGGGGGTATGCTGAATATCAAGTGACCTCGAATCAGCGTCCATTAGAGCCAGTTGTCCGACATTACGACCCCAAGTAAATAGTGAGTTTCCTGTATGTGCAACAGAATGGTTTGCAGACGCAGCAACTCCTAGGACAACTTCTTTCTTGAGAGATCCAAAGACCTGGCGAGGAGTAAGGCTCATGGGTTCTTCATCTGCCTTCATCGGTGGAGGAAGAGCATATCCCAGCTGCGAAGCAGAATTCAGGCCCCAGGTCCAGAGTTCTCCATTATCGACAACGGCCATGGTATGATTCTGCCCAAGTGCCACTTGGTGAATCTTTTTGTCAATGAATGGGCCTTCGACAGGTACGAATCTGAATTGTGTGTTTTCGTCTCCCAATCCAAGTCGGCCTCCACGGCCAACACCACAAACATACAGGTTTGAGACCGGGTCGGTTGTCAGAATAGCACTATGCAGTTTGGACATGGAGACGTCTTGAATAACGAGTGGCCGGTTTCGAACCAGAGTCGGAATCTCATCCAGTTTCAACGAAGAAGGGGCTTCCTCATCCTGCTCGTCCAAGTGTGAGTGGTATAATCGATGCACGAGAAGTTCGGGCCTGGACAGATGAATGCGATCAGGATACTGGCGATCGTCTTCATCGCCAACTCCAAGAGAAACGTTCTTGTTGCTGCCAAAAACAAAGAGTTCATCACCGTCAATCGAGCTCCGCAATCCATGCGACGTTTTTACCATACTGTAGCAAGAATCAGCCCAAGTTCCGTCTGTTTCCCAAACCACCTACTGATGTAAACCATCACCTCCACTATCGACGCTATCAGCGTCACTATCAGAAGTGCTCCCATTTTCCAGGCTCTTCAGAGATCTTGCGGCGATCGTCGAGTTGTAGACGTCAAAAGGACTGTTTCCCTCGTGGTCTTTCGTCTTGATCAGGAGTCCGACTTTATTAACGGCGTTGAGATTATGGCTCGTCAAGTCCACCCGTTCCTTTTCCAACAACAGTCGCGCAATCGAAACATTTCCAGCGTATAAGGATCGATGGAGGGCATTCCAGCCACTCTCGGGGTCTTGGACGTAGAGATCTATGGCAGGATGTTCGATAAGAGCCCGGACAAACTGGTGGGCGTTCGGGTCGGTGGATGAGGCAGCGCGAAGCAGAACTGTCAATCCAGCATGGTCGCGGCTGTTGACTTCGGTCCGTCCAAGATGTGTATTGCCGTCCTTCGATTTTCCAGGTGTCTGCGGATGGCCGGAAACTCGTCGTTGCTTATTCGCCGGTCGCGGGGAAGTCCCTGGAAGACCAGGGCTTCCACCGAAGAGTGCACCAGTTCCTCCTATTGCAGGGCTCTTCGATAGCGACTGGGCATTGTAGCTGGTTGGGGCCAGCAGACGCCGAAACCGGTCGACATCGTTTTCCCAGTAGGATTTCCACAATAAGTGACTCATGGGCAGGGGGCCAGAGAACTCTCCTGGGCGCGAAAGGCACCTCGCTGTGACGCTCGTTGGGTCACGGCCTGTTTAAAGGTGCAATTTGAGGCGCAGGAGAGCTTGATATAGTGACAAGCCCAGGTGAAGTTGCGCAGAAGTTGAGGTTGCTGGCGCAAAGATTGCGACGGTTGCTTGTGATCGGTATACGTTGCCACCCAGCGCGCGTTCGATCGATTGATAGGGAGAGCGTAAAGGGGCGCTGGACGTGTTGGGTCGTTGGATGGAGGGAAATTTTTGCTGAGAGGTGTCTTCTGTAGTGTAACAGATGCAGGAGCACTTTTCTTTAATCAGAAGACGAAAGGAATGGGATTTGTCAGATCGGGATGGTGAAGAGGCGATGTCATTAATGACCTTGAGATTCGATACCGAGGGGCCAGCCAATTGTGCGCGTCAGCAAGTGCATTCAGCATGGTGCCCCAAAAACTTGCCCCAATCGCAACCCTGGTTAGCAGCTAGGGGAGACAGGGCGCCAAAAGAGACCCGGTAATAGTGAAAGCCTGGTATTTGATTCTTATAAGTTCTAAGCATCCATTGTCAATTAGAAGATGATTCCATATCTCAAGGTGTTATATCTTACCAGTATTGCTATCATGTACCACATCTCATACTATCATCATAAAATTTTGTGATGATTTCTTCTCGTAAAAATCACAAACGTATTCCCTCTTTTCTGTCACCGTTCTGTCGATGGAGAACCTACCTTAGGTACCCCGCCATCCATCCAGAAACTCCCCTCCATGAATTGCCGACTGAGGTTGAACCAATAACGGATCTCTTTTCCAAGGTGTGTAACTCTGAAGCTCTGAAACTTGGTCTTGCGCTTCACCACATGCTTCCAATTGGAGTTTCTCATTTGTCGCTTCCGAGATTTGTGGATGGCTGGATTCGGGCAAGTGTCTGATTCCCATGTCATTGTCAAGGCATCATGAAAGAGATTCGAATCCGGTGGAATGCTCTTATATTGCTCAGAGGATGTGCTGTTTACAACATCGGATTCGTGAACCTTTTGGCTTACTCGTGAACGTGGATGAACACTTTCTCCCTGTTGGAAGCTGGAAGGACTAGGAATAAGGAATAGTAGAATAGACGCTTGGTAACACGGCAGGATCTCAATATCTTACAATATTCTTTTACTCCGTCGATGACTGCAGAGTATCTGTTTGTTGGGGTTCTCCAACATTTCTTAAGGTTAATCTAAGCCTAGTGTTTCTTTAGGTCAGTTAATCGAGTTTATAATGCTTTATCCTAGATCCTTTCATCACTCAAGATCAAGTCAAGTTCCTGTCTATTCATCACGGACGGGCCAAGTTCGCGGTCCACTCGGCCGACGGGATGGAGACTACGGTCGCCCGTGCACAGGGATCAACATCGAGGGGGGAGGGGTCAAGGTCCGTGGATTAGCGTGCTCTCCGAATCATATGTATTCGAGTATTCTCCTGGAATCACTTGATGGCATTCGGGTCTGGTTTGGAGTATCTCAAGTTGAGTCCCTGAAGTATCGGTATATGCTCCTGAAAAGGCTTAGGCAATTTAGTCTAAGTTTAGGAGAGTCTTTACTGAGTTTATTTTAACATCCTCTTCTAAAGTCTCATGTTTTCTTGCTCCTGAGGCCTGGCTCCCATGGAGCTTGGATGTCTGCATTAGGTATTGCGGACTCTTGTTACAACAGAGCTAGAGAGCCTATCATAGAGTCTGTAGTTAGGACAAGGGGTCCTCAATACAGTTGCCGATACCAACCCTTTCATGTTCAGGTACAAGCGGCTCAAAGGTAAATAGTCGGGTACGGGCTCCCAGGAGCTTCAGGGCTAGCGGCAGACATCGGGCGTCCGGGTATGTTATTATCAATAGCTTGACTACCTATATTCAAAACATAGGTAGGTAGGGAACTCGTAACGGTCTGGGAGTATTGTAGATATGAGTATGCTTGAAACTGTTCGCAAGACATTATATAAACTGCCAAGAATATACCACAGACTTGCCTAAAACAGCAATCACAAAAAAGAGCATCGCATCGTCGGAGAAGAATCGGAGACGTTATGGATCGGTTGCTTGCCGTCTCACCGAGCATCTCCCCCGGGTCTCATCTCGCTGTCGCTTGCTATAATCTCCACAATCCCACGGATACAAGGCGCTTGTTTAGAACAAAAGGTTCCGTCCATTCGGCGTCGACCTAATTCTCGCCGTCTGTCACAGTGGAGGTTATTAGGTGAGGTTACGGAATCTTATCACTTAACCATAGGTACTAGGTAGCGCGATAAGATCCATACCCGTCCGCCGTCCTACAGAGACGCACTACCAAAGAAATTCCCTCCACTCCCCGGCCCGGTCTTCGTTCGGAGGTCGCCATCTTCCCTTCCATTTAGCTTTCTCTCTTTCTTGTCAACTTGCGACAACTCTCTGCTCAACCTCTTTTTTTGTTCTTCTGGTCTTCCCTCATCCTTGTTTGGTCGCCTGTACAGTCGTCACAATGTCCAACCCTAACGACAAGCCCCTCCCCTTCATCTACCAGTTCGCCGCAGGTACGCCAGTTCAACTCGTTCAACTCTACCATTCTCCAGATCCAATGGCTAACGGTTCATGTTTTAGGCGCCATCGCTGGCGTCTCGGAGGTACGCTCGCGCCAGTTCGACTCGTTTGAGGGCCATTGCTAATTTTGTACCGGTTGTAGATTCTGGTGATGTATGACAGCATATGTCGCGTGCTCGAGACATTTTAGCTAACCCAGTCCCAGGTACCCTCTTGACGTTGTCAAGACCCGAGTGTATGACTAACCATGCGTCCGCATTTCGAAATAATAGCCCAGTTGCTGACTTGATGACCAGCCAATTGCAAACTGGTTCCGGTGCTACCGCTGAGTACAATGGCATGCTTGACTGTTTCCGCAAGATCATCAAGCAGGAGGGGTACGGTATCTGCGCTCGCGACTCTCTTGCGCCCACAACTAACGACATGCGCCAGTTTCTCACGGCTCTACCGCGGTATTTCCGCTCCCATCCTCATGGAGGCTCCCAAGCGTGCTACCAAGTTCGCTGCCAACGATGAATGGGGCAAGGTTTACCGAAAGATGTTTGGCGTCGATAAGATGAACCAGCAGCTCTCCATCCTCACCGGTGCCTCTGCTGGTGCTACTGAGGCTTTCGTCGTCGTTCCCTTCGAGCTCGTCAAGATTCGTCTTCAGGACAAGGCTTCCGCTGGCAAATACAACGGCATGGTCGATTGTGTCGTCAAGACTGTCAAGAATGAGGGTCCCCTTACTCTTTACCAGGGCCTTGAGAGCACCATGTGGCGTCACATCCTCTGGAACGCTGGTTACTTCGGCTGCATTTTCCAGGTCCGACAACTTCTCCCCAAGGCTGAGACCAAGAGGGCTCAGATCACCAACGATCTCATCTCTGGTGCCATTGGCGGTACCATCGGAACTGTCCTCAACACCCCCCTGGACGTCGTCAAGAGTCGAATTCAGAACACCCCCAAGGTCCCTGGCCAAGTTCCCAAGTACAACTGGGCCTTCCCTGCCGTAGGAACCGTTTTCAAGGAGGAGGGTTTCGGTGCTCTCTACAAGGGTTTCTTGCCCAAGGTGAGTAGTCATACCTGAAGTAGAATGGTGGTCAACTAACAAGCATCCAGGTTCTCCGTTTGGGTCCCGGAGGCGGTATCCTCCTGGTCGTGTTCACAACTGTTATGGATACCTTCCGCAGCTGGCACTACCCTGCCACTGCTGAGCTCAAGAACTAAGTCGTAAAATGAGCATGGGATTAAAAGAACACTAAAACGATATACCAGGCCGCTTCACACAGCGATTAGATAAGTTGCGAACGACATGCATCAATTCAAGTTATGATATTCGCATCCTTACCCCATAGAAATTGGTCGCGCATGGTAATATAGACATTGCAAGCCATGTTTTGGGGCAATTTTGGGGTATTTATTAGCAAATATCTGTGAGGGAAAACTATCCTCTCAATATGAGATACGCATAGTGTCAATCTGTGTACCTATTTTGCGTCTCGATTCCCGAATATGTCTCCTCCTCTCGCCCGGACCCTGAACTTAACTCCGCTGCCAAAACATGACATGGTAACCTTGTCTCAGTCCCAATGATCTCTCCCATTTCAAAAGCAAATGTAACCCGAGATTTTGTGCTTCCTTTAGCCCGCAAATAGCAAAATCTAAGCCATGACAAACTCTTGAGGCTCCTCTTGAAGCCCCTCTTGAGGCTCCTGCTGAGGCTCCTGCTGAGGCTCTTCCTCCAGGTCCATCATTTCAACACCGTCGTCGTCACCATCACCGTCAGGACGGCGTGGCCGCTTGGGCAGACTTCCTAGGACTCGGAAGCCTTCATCCTCATCATCACCATCATTCTCGTCATCGTCATCCATGCTGATAAAACTCCATTCTCGCTTGAAACCTGAAGAACAGCTGCTAGAACTCGAGCTCGAGCGTGAGGACGGGGCAGGAGAAGAGAATGACACCCCCATAGGTTCAGTGAGGTCAATTGGCGATGAGCGATTTCCTGCTTGAGGGTTCAGAGCCTCATAGGGGGTAGGGCTCACAAACAAGCTACTGTCAGCGCGGGTCTCCCTCACCGGCGTTATTTGAGCCTGATCAGCGAGAGCTGGAGGGGTCGCCCTTGGAGGAGATGGGGTTTCAACCTTGGTGGTGAACTCGGGTCGATGTTCCCGTGGGGGGCTTCGAACGAACAGAGAGGTGGACCGGTCTCTTCCATACTGGGATCCATCATCGTCCTCATCGTCCTCATCGTCGCTCATCAAGTCGATTGTTTGCCCATTATTTGACCATACTTCTTTCTTCTGCTCTTGTTCAGAGTCGGAATCAGACTGATCATCAGACAATATGTCGGACAGTCCTGCTGCCAGCTCATCGAGATCGGCCGGGCTCTCGTCTCGCTCACCACCGTGATCATCCGCACCAAGATGTTGATAATTGAAGTAAGCATCTGCGCCGCCATCATCGCCATCACCGTCACTGCCATCGTCGTCAGTGTCTTCCCCCATCTCTTCATCAGAATCTCCGTCGCTAGCATCGCCATCGGATCCATTCTCAGAGCTATCAGCCAGATCCAAAGCGGCCTGCAGCTGGGGGTACATATCAGGAGGTGGTGACATGAGACCCATTCGCTGAGGCTCCGGGTTGACGATTTCCTCAAGCTGCCTAGCGAGTTCGACGGAAGGCCGGATCAACAATGGAGCTAGGTTTCGAAGCTGGGAGAAGTGTTCGTCATTTGCAGACTTTTCCCTGCGTACAGACTCATTGATATCACGGACAAAGGTCCAGTCACGAACTGGCATCTTCATGCCATCATCTCGCCACATGTCGTAGTCGAAGAATGTTACCTCTCGAACTCCACGAAGGCAGTATAGGTAATCGGCACCCTGCAACGTGCGCAACGCACGAAAGCGGCGGAAATTTGGCTGAGATGCTGTCTTTTGCGCAAGGAACTCCACGATTTGTGGCGGCTCGTGTTTTCTCCGCATATATTGCTTGGAGGACTCGGGCAGATGAATAGCAACCGTCTTTAGTCGACAGGCCTCGGGCAGATAGGCTAGATCATGGGTTCGACGAGAGGTGTATTTGCCCCTCGAGTCAACCCTGTACGTGAGCCTCTGTGAGCCCATCCACAACAGCTCGATGTGCTGCAAATGCTGGAGTTTGCATCCGATTCTGTTCGCAAAGCGACCCTACTCGCCAATTGAAGAGAATGCGAATTTGTTTGCTCCATAGAACAGGCTCGACCCTATTAAGTGCCATTCCTTGCTAACCATAAGAGGAGCGAGGAGTTCCTGGGGATTAATGGTCCCAAAGGTAAGAGAAACTCTCTCTCGCCCAATATGGAAGCGATGCAATAGCGAGACTTTATTGTTGCAATTCCGATCGACCCTTTTTGGCTCGAAGTAAGGGTCCAAACGGGAGATGGCGTGAACAACCTCATCATCGAAAACCAGAACATACTGAAGGGCCTTGATCATGATGAAGTGCCGCTGATCGGGGCGAAGAAGGTCGAGAGCGGCTGTACCCAAATCTTGTTCCTCGTCCTGTCCACATTCGCGTCGGTGATGTGGCTGCGGAGTACAGCCTCCACACTCACTCTCACCCTCATCCATGATAGCACTCCGTTCCTGTTCAGCGGTTGGGGCACACAGTACAAGATGAGGATGTGTCTTGGGTGGTGTATTCTTTCCGAATGCCCAAGACATGTTCTCCTCCTGGCAGGAGAGCTTGTAGATGTCTCCCCAGTTGTCGTAGTCAGGATGATGACCACGTCTGACCCAACGTGTGTATGCCTTTGGCCACAACTATCGATGATTAGCAGGTTCAATATAGGCCTGTGTTATTGATAGTGAGTACTTACACGTTCAGTCTTTCGGAGATTCACTGGTCTGCGTCGCCACACACGAAGACGAGTCTTGACATCAGGCGGCAGGCGGTTTCGAATATCCTGAGGCAGAGATGCCTCCATATCCTCAATCCTTAAACGAACGGGGTCGGGGAAATCCTCCAATTCTTCTTCGGGCACAAGATCTCGGAGAGCCTCGTTTTCCGCGACGAGTCTTATATTCTCCTGAATGTTGGTTTCATTAGCGGCATAGAACTCTCTTACTGCTTCTTTCATTATGTCCACCCGTTCATTCAGCTCCCTGATTCGACGATTCCGGTCAGTGACCCGGTTCCTGTTGACTCTCTTGCATTCTCTCAATTCGTTTCTCTTGTGGAGGAATTGGTTTCGATAATGTGCAAATTTGCGAGCAACCCTGTCCCAAATGGGATGGCATGTGTCGAAACATTGTCCATTCCATTCTGGCCATTCGACCCTTTCTTCTTCCAGGACCTGAAGTAAATTGCCGTTCGGGTTCTTGTGTCCGTGCTCCACGTTGCCTTCTTCATCGTCATGATTGATGGGATTATTGTCGACATCTTCGTCATCTGGATCTTCTTCATCTGGATCTGCTTCATCCTCTGAACTATCATCGCCAGAATCATCGCCACCAGGACTTCCTCCGTTAGAAGCCCCTTGGTTGTGGTGGTTTGCCTGACTTTGATCGTCGACATCCTCGTCGTCATCCTCATCGTCGTCGTCATCGTCATGATGATTGTCGGTATCTTCTGACCCGTCGGATTCGCTACCCGGGTCATCGGATGATGGTGGGGATGGAGGTCCTCTGTGTCCACCGTCATCGCCATCACCATTGCTGATTTCACCGTCATCGTCGTCGTCGCCGAAGAAGAGGCTTTCCTCAGCTTCGGGAGTTTGTTGGCCGTCGTCACTGCTTTCCTCTTCATTGTCGGTGTCCATAGGGCCACCAGGCCGGTATATGCTATGCGAGATCGGCTCCCCATGTACATCTAGTCCAAGTAAAATATCCTCTTGGTCAGGGGCATCATTGTAATGCCCATCAATGTCTGGATGAGAATTATCGTCCTCTGTGAGGTCGATAAACTCCACATCGGAGCCACTCGAGCTTCCGTCTGACATGTTGATGAGGGGTGCACTGCAGGGCAGAGTAAAAGGGGAGATCGTATCGATGTAACTTGAGAGTATGGAAGAGAGGGAACTGAAGGTTGTGAAGAAGAAGGAAGAGATGGCGACAAGGATTAGAGGAGGAAGAGAAGCCTTTTATAGACAAGATTGCAAGAGAGGATGAATCACGGAAGACTTCAGAGAAGATTAAGAGTCTTAGAAGAGGTTAGAAGAGGGAAGCTTGAGATGTTGAAGGGCACCGTTGAAGTTACGGCGTGGCAGAAGGGAGAAGTTGAGATTGTGGATAAAGAAGAGAAGAAGATGTTGAAATTGTCATATAAAGGTCAAGAGAGAGAGAAAGGAAGAAATGCAATAGGCAATTGGGAGGAAAAGAGAAGTGAGAGGGAGTTTTGTGGTAGGGAGAGGCAAAGGTGGTGTAGTGCCGTTCAGATGATAGAGGTGGAGTTGAAAGGGGGCTAACTTGTGATTCTCCGTGTAAGTCGGCAAATTCGAAGAGACGAAAGCCAAGCCAAAGCTATACGCAACGGACGAAAAAGGGACGCTCACGACGAAATCAGATACCCCAAGGCCGCACGCTTCATTGCAGCAACTGATACACTTGACCGAAGCTCGCTGATGCTAATTCGACACTTCTTGCAAAATTGTAGCGCCAGGCAAACGTCCATACTTTCCATCCAGTATGTCCTTTGGAAATACTTATCGAAGATTGTATGATTCCTGATATCAAATGACGCGACTCGAGCTCTATTCAATATGTAGTCTAGTCTATACCAAAGTGATTATAACCCTACCATCACTATCGTCAAGCCATTGGATCTCACAAACTAAACAGACATATCCCGATAGAATGATATACATCGCTAAAGTTGCAGCCATCCTCTTACAATACTGCGTGCCTCTACTACCATACCTAATACATGGGAACAACTTCTCCAGGGTAAGGAAGTAAGAATTCAACACTACAACTTGAATTGAGGCGGCCTGGAGATGAGACAAGAATGGCCGGTCATGTGTGGATTCCGTACTGTTTAAAAAGGTATTTGATATTTTTTTGGTCCTGCCATTGCATATGGATATTTTTTTTTTACCTGAGTTTATATAAGCATTATGATGATAGACCAAAACTGCCCATTTTCTTCTGCTGTTACACACCAACTGCGGCTAGGGTCCTTCGGGAACGTGACGTATGTGTTTCCTATTGGGGCCAGCGGGTGTAAAGGACGCTCTGACACCCTGTGTAAGCCAAATTTCAGCCACAGTTGACGAAGGTGCTTGAAGTGTGGGAGAGTCCTCAACAGAAGAACAAATTTGGGGGATATTACCTCAAAGTGGAATAAAAAGAAGCTCCAAAGCGTATACACGCAAAGTTCCAACACCATCAACTCAAATACGCACACGCAAACCCCAAGAAACCCCGCAAATCTTGGCACTGCTTGTATAGGCTCATCTGAGCTGGCAAGTGAGAATGGATACGTAATCAGCTTGCAGAGCCACAATGTGCTATGCCACGCCCGTCTTAGTAGTTAGGCCTTGGTTCCATGCTCGCCGCTCCCAATCCCGCATGACAGAGAGCGCCAATTCATTCATCATCCTGTCCTGCACTCACTCTTTTTCCCTCTACAGCCCGGCGAGTCGCGCAAAGAGCAGTGCAATTTTTGTTCCTCCAATCGCTACCTACTTACTGTGCTCTACTCCTAAACGGCAGAATCAGAACTCTCCTCAATTTTGAATTCGCCGCCTCCAAACTTTGTCACTTCGCCTCCCTCCTCTCACTCGCTCCTCATCTTATAACGTCGTGTCCGATCGGTCTCCCCGACCTCTTTGAAATCCAGACCTAATCACTCCACGATTCTGTCCCGTCCTCCAACCACCCTCCTCAGACGATCCTCCTCCTCTTGATCGCCAAATCTCAGACAAACGGCGACTGGTTCTTGTTCTTTTGGCTGGGACTTGTCGCAAAGGCTACACAATTACCGGAGCGGATATCTCGTGATCCTAGGAGCTTGCTCAACCCCCTCAAAACCCCCCTCCCTGCACTACTTCCGTGGACTCCGTCTCACTGGCGCGTGTCGGATTTGTGTCGCAGAGGTTGTCGCTCGTAAAGTTTGATCAGGCCAATCCTTTTTCCGAGCTTCATCGAATCACACCGGGAAATCCTACCTCGGCCGACCCATTGGCGCTCACAACGCATCCGGCTCACCAAAGAAATTATACAGTCAATATCACAAATCGCCCATCATGTCCAAGGTAATGCGAAGTGTCAAAAATGTGACCAAGGGTTACTCTAGCGCCCAGGTCAAGGTCCGAGAAGGTTAGAACTCCCTGCGTTCTCGATTCCGTCGCTGACAGTGACATGTAGCTACCAGTAATGACCCATGGGGCCCGACCGGCACTCAAATGAGCGAGATTGCTCAGATGACATACAACACGTATGTAATACCCTGCGCATTGCTTAACTACCTTGTGTATGATGGGAAGTACTGACTTGGCATGACGCGATTAGATCCACCGAGTTCTACGAAATTATGGACATGATCGATAAGCGTCTCAACGACAAGGGGAAGAATTGGCGTCACGTACTCAAAGCCCTCAAGGTTCTGGATTATTGCCTTCACGAGGGTTCAGAACTTGTTGTTACATGGGCTCGACAGAGTATTTATATTATCAAGACTCTGCGAGAGTTCCAATATGTTGACGAAGACGGTCGCGATGTCGGACAAAACGGTCAGTGTTTGTATATGTGCCGTTGAAACCTGTCACTAACACCCAGCTAGTCCGAGTTGCTGCCAAGGAGTTAACTGCACTCATTTTGGACGAAGAGAGGCTGCGGGCCGAGCGAAGCGACCGGAGATCCTGGAAGTCGCGCGTCACTGGCCTGGAGGAATTTGCTCCTCAGCATGCTGAGCCTGTGAACCACGGAACCCGACGACAGCAGCCGAGACGACAGATGAACGAAGAGGAAGACGCTGAGTACCGTCTAGCTCTGGAGGCAAGCAAGTACCAGGAGGAGGAAGACAGGAAGAAGCGCGAAAGCCGACAGAATGGACCAGATGACGATGACGATTTGGCGAAGGCAATCAAGCTTAGTGAGGAAGAAGAAGAACGAAGGCGCAGGGAACTCGAGAATAGCAACGCTGCCTCTCTTTTCGACGACGATCCTACTCCTCAGCAGCAAACCAGCCAGCCACAGTACACTGGCTTCAACCAAGGATACCAGCAAGGAAACCCTGTTGACTTCTTTGCCAACCCTATCGAGCAGAACCAACCCCAGCCTACTGGCTATATGAACAACGCCTATACTGGATTCCAGCAGACCCAACCCACTGGCTTCCAGCCAAACTATAACACCGGTTTCAACGGCCAGCAGACAGGCATGGGCTTCGATCCCTATGGTCAGCAACAACAGCAAAACCAGCAAGGTTTTCAACCCCAGCCCACAGGCTTCAATCCTTATCTGCAACAACAGCAGCAGCCCCAGCAGCAGTCGTTCTCATCGCCTGCTTCTCCTGAACCTACTCTCCAGCCTGGTAGCAACAACCCCTGGGCAACCACCAACAGTCAGCAGCAATTGCAACCAACTCCCACTGGCTCCAACAACCCTTTCGCCCAGTTCGGCCGTCCCCAATCCGCCCGACCAAACCCAATCTCGTCTCTCGGTGCGCTTCCTGAACAGAAGAGCCTCAACTCCTTTGGCAACCAACCTCAGACTCAGCCTCAGCTCCAGCAGCAGAACAGCTTCCCCTTGCAATCACAAAATAGCTTCCCTCAGTCGCAACCTTCATTTGCCGCTCCTCAAAAGGAGATGAACGAGCACGAGACACGACTCAACACTCTGCTTGCGAGCGGTGACGGCATGGACACCTTTGGCAACACAGGCAACCTTCGCATTCCCGCCCAGCACACAGCCCCTGGCACGTTCGTCAACAGTGCCGGTACAGGAGTTGCCCGCATCAACGCTGAGGCTACTGGCAACAATCCTTTCCTTCGACAACAGTTTACGGGTATGCCCACAGTCAACTATGGCGCTCAGATGCCTGCTGCGACTGGACCTGCTGGCATGAATGGACAGACGAACAACCCCTTCGCCCATCAGCAGGCACCACAGCAACAACAGCAGAACCACGACTTGATTCAGTTCTAAGTTGAGTTCCAAAATCGAAATTTACGCCCTTATATCGGTGGCCAGCTAGTTGTCTGATGGTTTGATTGATTACCCCTGACTTTTCTTTGTTGTACGTTCATCTTCATATCCCGACTTGAACCCGATTCCCGTTTTTTGCGCAGGCGAAGGATGGTATTCCCCTGTTCTCGGTACATTTTTATGGTATTGGACCATCGTTGAGTCTGATATTTGGGTGGCTTAGTTGTGATGGGAGAATGGGAAAGCTTTTGTGATGGATTCTGGGATTTTAGACAGCGCACCTGGCGCACTCGAGAAAAAAAAACAATTCTTAGATGTTATTGAAATCTACCCATTGACTCCGATGTAGCCATATTACGCCATTCCCGTTCTCTCTTTCAATGCTTAATGCGCCCAGCAGCTAACTAATATACCCAAACCGCTTGAAAGGTCGCTGTCTGAATCATTCTTTGTCTGACAGTGTGGCTTGACTCGATGCGTTCGGGACAATTCTGTGCTCGCGAGGACGATTCTGAGACAGCCATGTGCCTCGATCTGTTGCAACAAGCGCCTTATCGGCTCAAGATGAAGATTTACTGTTGCAAACCTACATATCGACCTCGAAGCGCGACAGGCGTGGATAATTTGCGAATCCCGAGCGATGCCACTTGCACCGGACTTGTTTTACAGTCATGTTCTGGCAAGGTTGGTATTGTGCCATTCTTTGAACTTCTGTGATCGGGCTTAACCAGCCTCCTCCATCATCTGTATGAATTCTTCCAGGTTTACACCGCCTTTGCCCTCGTGATCCAGATGCTCAATCATGCTCTGGATTTCCTCGTCTGTCATGGTCCTCTCTTCCTTGATATCGGAAGCTAGCCGTCGCATGTCTTCAAAGGAAATAACACCATCTCCATCGTAATCAAACATGTTGAACACTTTTGTCGCTTCTTGTCTGGGGTCGCGGTTGGCTAGTAATTTGGCAGCGCATAATCGGAACTGGTCGAGGTAAACATAGAGGCGGTTGACAGGACAGTTGTGAGGATCTTGCCATTCGGGAGGGACAGAACCGTATGACTGTAGTTCTCTGAAGTAATCAGGCTTGGACATATCAAAGCCTAGCGCTGCTAGCGAGTGTCTGAACTCGTAACTGTTGAGCCATCCCTTCTTCTTCATGTCCATCAAATCAAACTGGCAGAAGTAACTGTAAGCGGAGAGTTTCTCAAGGCGGCTCAGACTCAACCTACAACTTCATCAATATGTTCGCGGTCCTCCTCCGGAATCGTACTATAGTCTTCATTTGAGGACACTTGAGGAGCAACTGGCTGCCTCGACTGCAGAGGAAGTCCCGAGCCACCTAGCGAGCGCCCTTGAAAGGCAGTGCGTGGCGTTGCATGAGAATTCATTGTTTTGATTTCTCAATGTGGCTGGAAGATAGCGGTAATCGAGCAAGCAAGGCGGTGGATGCAATGGTCGCCAAACAACAGGTGAAATAACGAAATTTGAAGATAGCTATGATCGCAGAGGTTGACAATAGTAAAAGCACCTGATGCGACAGGGCGAAGATGTTGGAGGAGCGTGGCGCAAGGTTGTGCTGTGTGTTCAAAGAGCTGAAAGAGATGGATGCTTAGAGGTAGGTTGTGTGACGCGACCATTGACGCGGTAGTAGAAAAATTAGTAGCTTGTTGCAGGAAATTGGCAATGGCTACATGGGTTATGGTCAGGGTCTCAATACAACAATTGGATTTATATTAGTTTGAAATTTGAAGTTTTTGCCATCTGTATACCTTCTATGTCTGAGCGCTAATAAATGTGTCTTGTGTCTTTCACTTCCAGGCTCAAGATATTCTGGTCTGGTTGGGGAGTTTCATTGTCATCGCTGGGGATGATGGCTTAGGTGGGCTAGGAGAGGAAACAAAACTCAGGACCTTAACCGCAAGTGATGAAAATATTCAGGTAAAACTAGCCTAAGCCTAGGGACTCTCTACTAAATTTATTTTGACACCCTATGTCAAGGTCCGGTATTTTCTTGCTCCCTGAGGGTGGGGTCCAAACTTATTGTCATTGTGGTTGCCAGACGTACAAAGGGAACAGCTAATATTGGATAATACCTTTGAGATCGTGACCAAAAGCCTACCTACTTAACTGGTGGGAAACTGTAAAGTGTACGGAGTAGGTTACCAACAGTTAAGCGTGAGGAAACATTTGTAAACAATGGATTAGAAAGCACCCGCCTGAATATCACAGACCAGCTGTTCGATATCAGGAATGATGAGGCAGTGAAGCAAAATTACTAAGTCAAGATGTCATTTGTTTCCTTAGGCTCTCACCCAGGCGCGTGAATGGAAGAGCTGGCCAACCAAACGCGGTTTTGGCTGGGTCGAGTCTGCCTTGGTACCTTTGAAACAGGTAGATTTTGGGCCTAGCGTAGGCATCAGTGACTCAAGCAGTAGGTAGCTATGGCGCAGCCCCTGATTGGCTCTTCAAGCTAAAGAACCAATCAAGCTACAAAATTCTGGTCTGAGGCAGCACCGCACTGGGGCCTACGGAGCAAGTTTGACAGACCTTAAGCTACTACTAAAGCCACTGAGGTACCTCACCCTAGCTCAATCAACTTCTCTTCTCCACATGCACGCTCATACGCGTGCTCGCCCTGAAAAATCGCAGGAGCGCAGACTGACATCCACTCCTTAACAACTTCATCATCGGCGACCATCATGTCTTTCGGCGGCGGCTTCGGCGGCTTTGGCCAAAACAACAACAATTCTGGTGGCCTCTTTGGAGCCGGAAATAATAATAATAATAACAACACCACAGGCGGCTTTGGCTCAACAACCGGTACGCAAATTTTACTTCATCGCATCGCTGTCATCTACCATTGAGAGACGAATCCAATGCGCGAAGCTCTCTATCGACATCAACATACTAACAGTATCTTAGGCGGCTTTGGATCAACAAATACTGCTGGCGGCTTTGGAGCTAAACCTGCATTCGGCTCTACCTCTACCAACACAGGAGGTGGCCTCTTCGGCTCCTCAACCACCAACAACAACACCAGCACTGGCACAGGGTTTGGAGGTTTTGGAAGCAATACAAACAACACCACATCAGCTTTCGGTAGCAACACAGGAGGTGGTATGTTTGGAGGTAACACTGCCAACAAGACTGGCTTTGGCACTGCATCCAACACGGGCGGATCGCTCTTCGGCGGAGGCAACAACACCACCACCACCCCGGCGACGACGGGCTTCGGCTCTGGGTTCGGCTCTGGCACAGCATTTGGCGCCTCAAGCACCAATACCCTCGGCGGCGCTGCGGGCGACCCTCCTGGCACTGCTGTTGCGGCCTTCCAAGCATGGAGCGAAAAGGAAGCCAACAGTACCTCGACCAACTCTTACCAAAACATCCTTTTCCAAGATCCTTACAAGAAGTGGTCGGCTGACGAACTTCGACTTGCCGATTACGTCCAAGGAAGGCGATATGGCAATGCTACTGGTGGTGGTGCGTTTGGTGTGAGCTCAGGTTTTGGCGGAGGGTTTGGAACTAACACAAATACAACCGGAGCTTCAGGCTTCGGGGCGAACACGACGGCCAACACCGGTGGTGGCCTTTTCGGATCCAACACGAACAACACCTCAACACCCAGCACTGGCTTTGGCTCGACTGGTTTTGGAGCAACCAATAACAACACCGCCAGTGGAGGCTTATTTGGCAGCACTGCGAACAAACCTGCTGGGGGCCTATTCGGCAGCACCACCACGCAGACGAACCAGACTGGCGGCGGTCTTTTTGGAGGAGGAACCACCAACACCACGGGTGGCTTTGGTAGCACGAACACCACCGGAACTGGCTTTGGTCAGACGAACACGAACACCGGTGGTGGATTGTTCGGAGCCGCTCAGAACAAGCCTGCCGGTACTGGCTTCAGCTTCGGAAACACGAATACCAGCACTACGGGTGGATTTGGAGCCAGCACCACAAATAACGCGTTCGGCGCAAACAACAACACTGCAAACAGCGGCGGTGGCCTCTTTGGCGGCAACAACACCCAAGCTGCAGGCACTGGTGGTGGTCTCTTTGGACAAAACAACAACCAGACACAGCAAAACACTGGTGGTGGCCTCTTTGGCCAGAGCAACCAGACACAGCAGTCGGGCGGATTGTTCGGCGGCAACAACCAACAGAAGCCTGCTGGCACTGGCTTATTTGGCAACACAAACACTGGCACAACTGGTACCAGTGGTGGCCTATTTGGCAACAATCAACAGCAGACGAATACGACTGGCTTTGGTGCCGCCAACAACAATGCGACTGGCGGTCTGTTCGGTAGCAAGCCTGCCCCAACTGGTGGCCTTTTCGGAAACAGCACCGCAGCTCAAACGAACACAGCTGGAACTGGCTTCGGCGGCGGGTTGACCTCAAATACTCAAATGAACCAAAACACTGGCGGCCTCTTCGGTGCCGCCAACAACCAGCAGCAAAAGCCCAGTCTGTTCGGTGGCAGCACTAACAATGCTGGAAGCAGTCTTTTTGGCGGCCAAAACAACCAGAACGCTGGATCTTCCCTCTTCGGCGGCAGCACAAACCAGCAGCAGCAACAGAATGGAGCTTCAATCCTGGGTAACAGCCAGTCCGTCAATGCCCCTCAGGGTCTGACTGCCAACCTAAACGATGTTTCGGCATTCGGTTCTCCTGGTCTGTTTGCTGGCCTCGGTGGAAACGAAGTCCAGAATCCCGGTCCCCTGGCTACTCCACTGAGTGGTGGTTCAAAGCCAAGAAGAAGCTCGATTCTGCCTATGTATAAGTTGGCTCCGGCTTCTGCTTCTCGATATGCTACTCCTCAAAAGCGAGGCTTCGGCTTTTCTTACAGCAATTACGGAACCCCCTCGGGCAGCCCCGCGAGTAGCATTTCCAGCACACCTGGAAACCTCGGCCACAGTTTGCTAGGCTCTAGCCGATCTGGAAATCTCAGTAAAAGCCTGTCGACCAATAACCTGCGCCGCAGCTTCAACACCGAAGACAGTATTCTTGCCCCCGGAGCTTTCTCTAATGGATCTCAGCCCAGGTGGTATGGAAGCACTGGCTCCAAGAAGCTCGTTATCAACAGAGACATCAGGAGTGATCTCTTTTCAACACCGCAGAAGGACAGAGCCTCAGATGCTGGAACTGGTTCCCGAAAGCTTTCCAAGCGTGTCAGCTTTGACACAAGCAACGTTGACGTGGATGACAGCACACCTGTTCGCGGTGCTCTTCCTGCTGCTAGCGACGTTGAAAGTCCAGCTAACGACGAGACCCCTCGCCAGACCCGCACAGCTAATGGCTCGAACGGCTCGGCCGGCTCCAAGACTCCTGAAATGGAAGAAGTTAAGGGCAACGAGCTGGCTATTGTTCATGAGGAGGACAACACTGCCACTCCCGAGGCTTCATCTACCAGCACCGCTGACAATGCTCCTGGACAATACTGGATGTCACCTCCCTTGGAGGATCTCGAAAAATTGAACCGCATGCAGCGCCAAAAGGTTGATGGTTTCACTGTCGGCCGTGACAACGTTGGTTATGTCTCTTTCAAGGTCCCTGTAGACATTAGCAACATTGATCTGGCTGAGATCTGCGGTACTCTTATTGTGCTCGAGCCTCGGTCTGCTACAGTCTATCCGATCTCAGCCAAGAAACCGCCTGTCGGCAAGGGCCTCAACGTTCCCGCCAGGATTGCTCTCGAGCAGTCGTGGCCCCGTGGTGGTAAGCGTATCGCCAATGACCCTAAACGGTTTAACAAACATGTTGAGCGTCTCAAGCGAATCGAGAACACAACTTTTGAGAGCTACGACAAGGAGACTGGTGTCTGGGTCTTCTCAGTAGAGCACTTTACCACTTATGGCCTTGATGACGATGATTCTGACGACGAGGAGATGACACAGAACGAGCCAGCCGCCCCCCAGGAGGTGGCTCTCGATGCTTCCGTCAACTCTCTCAACTCTCCCATGGAAGATGACACATTCGAGTTTCGAAGACATCGAGGTCTTCCTGGCGGTTTTGACGATGAAGCTCAAGCCATACAACCCCGGTTCTCTGGCGAGCAGTCTTTTTTAGGGGTTAGCTCCGCGGATTCCGCACCCAATGATGTCAGGCTGTCCCTCGAGGATGAATACGCCGATGATATGGGTGATGAATATGACGTGTCCGAGGATGAAGACATGGCGAGGTCTTCTCTCGAACCGCATCTGGCCGCGGAGCTCGACGACAACTCGTCCGAGGGTGTTCCGGAAGCCGTGAAGGCGACTCCTGGAGGCATCCTCAGAGCTAGAATGCGAGCTGTGAAGGACTCTGCTGGTCCTGTGCAGCTGGAGGTTGCTGATGGAGACGATTGGATGGAGATGTTAAGAAAGACAGTCAGCCCAGTCAAGCGGGACCGACAGCTTTTGAGAGAGCTGAACGACTCTCCCTCAAGACAGACGGGTGTCCTGATCGACCTCGACAAGAGTGGATCTGACACTTTACGGAAATCATCCATTTGGAGGAAGAGTATTGCAAAGAACGACCGGCTGGACAATTTCGCGGCAAGCACCATTGGCATGGATAAAGGCCGTGGGTTTGCGACTAGCATCGACCTCATGAACTCATTGTTTGAGAAGCCCAAGCCAGCACCCCAGAAACTTCGAGCCTCAGTCTCTGGCAAAGGCTTTCCCAAGGTCGGTTCCCTAGTTGTTACCTGAGTGGCCCCAGAATGTAATTCCTGGAGGTTTATGTATCTATTGACTTATAGTATATGAATTGATGCTAAAATTGATTTTGATTAGTGGCCCTACGAGCGACAAGACAAGACAATGACTTTGGACGGTTACGAAAAGATGTTCCACGACGCTGGCCGACCTACCTGGGGTCCTGATGAGACACTTGTTGTTCCTCGACCACTGGCTTTAGAAGGCAGCAGACGATCTCTCACCCATAATACCGACCTTGTTTCCTTTCAACACTGTTCGATTCTGACTGATAAGCAAGAGCTCCGCCTAGCCTCATTCGCAATGGAGGTTGGTTATTAAGTATCGACTTCCAGACATATGCTAACTCGTCATATAGCAATCCAAGCGATACCTGGGCAACCAGGATAAGCTCACTGAAATCCGAATAGTTGATGATGTTCCTTTCGCCTCCCTCAATGTTACACACTTGCAGGATGTCTTCCACCAACAGGACATGAACGACCCCGCA
Organism: Fusarium mundagurra; assembly: GCA_013396205.1. Taxonomy (NCBI): domain Eukaryota; kingdom Fungi; phylum Ascomycota; class Sordariomycetes; order Hypocreales; family Nectriaceae; genus Fusarium; species Fusarium mundagurra. Next base: position 97,381 of record JAAOAN010000084.1, read on the forward strand.
AGCATGCAGGAGAAGCATGTCTGGGAGTTGGCCAGTATCCTTTTCGACTCGGTCAACGACAATAGTCAACCGGAGCATGTTGTCCGCAGGAACAAGCTGTCGCAATTCTGGTCTCTCCTTGTAGACTCGGCCTCGGCTACGACTATCGGCCTGGCAGGATCGAGCGAAGAGAAGGCTGTTGCGTGCCTAGCTGGCCATCGGATCATTGACGCTTGCAAGCACCTCCTTGACGGAAAGAATTTTCACCTGGCCACCTTGGTGCCTCTTATTGGTACCAGTGATGCTGCCAAGAAAGACATGCGAGAACAGCTCAAGGCATGGCACGATTCAAAGATGCTGTCGGAATTTTCAGAATCGATCCGCACCATCTACGAGCTCCTTTCGGGTAATGCATGTGTCTGCGAAGGTATGAAGGGAGTGCCTGTCGAGGACCGCCTAGACTCGTTTGTTATTTCGAAAAAGTTTGGACTCGACTGGAAGCAGGCCTTTGGTCTCCGACTGTGGTACTCGATCGCTCAGCAGGACGACCTAGCAGCTGCAGTGCATAGCTTCAAGAATGACGTTGACCAGGAGAAGGAGTACCTTCCGTTGCCTTGGTATATTGATCAGGGTATCAAGCCCTTGTGGGATGATGTCGACTCGGACCGCCGGCAAGATCTTCTCTGGGGTCTTCTACAGTTATACGCCAATGACAGCACCGACCTGGAGGCTGTGTTGCGCCCTGAAAACTCGCAGCTCTCTCCACTTGACATGCGGCTGACCTGGCAACTTGGCCTTGCCCTTGCATCTAGTGGAAAGGTTTCTTTCGGCCAGGATGGCGCTGAAAAGGCCGACGCCTCTACTCTTGCTTTCGCCTCGCAACTAACAAGCGCCGGTGAATGGCTCGAGGCAGTGTTCGTTTTGCTGCATCTGAGCAAGCCCCTCGCCCGCAAGATGGCTATCCAGGAACATCTTGCCCGGCATGCAGGCCTCATCGGCGACGAAAACTCTTCTGCTTTCCAGGTACTAACCGAAAAGTTCCAAATCCCTTCGTTGTGGATCTGGGAGGCCCTGGCTCTGTACATGCGCAGCGTCAAGAAAGATGCGTACTCAGAAGTGCAATGCCTCCTGCGCGCGGGCTCTTTTGTGGAAGCTCACCGTGTTCTGGTTAAGGAGGTTGCACCGCTGGCCATTGTTGAACGCGACTACGCGGACCTATCGTCTCTTCTCTCTCAGTTTGAAGGCCGACAGGAGGTCATCTCGGACTGGCCACTTGGAGGAGAGATCTACAGCTTCTTCCTGCAGCTCGTTCAATATCGCGCGAGACATGAGATTGCACCACAGGCAGTTTTGGAGAAGCTTCTTGCAGGTCTGCACGCAATGGACAAGGAAACAGGAGATTCTGGGGTCCTGCGGTACGCTGCGGTGTCGGACATGGCAGACGAGACTGCTAAGGAGATTGTTAAAGCCAGCAAGAAGAAACAGGTATGTTCTTAGGGGATGGAACGCAAGATTGAAACAGTTACTAACTATGCATTGCAGGATATGGAGTTAAGGTCCAGGATTCTCAACCTGCCTTTGACACAAGATCGTCTGTTGGCTTACTCAGTGGACTTGAGCATGGACCGATACCGGGAAGTTATGTCCCACTAGAAGGACGTGGACGTTAGCAGTATAGGATTAATGCCATATTGGAGTGGTTATACGATAGTCTAGTAATGCAGGTGGAAGTACTAAAAAGGAGTAGGTGTGCTTGAGGGCGTGAGAGCAGGGCGGGCTTTCATTTATGGTCTCACGACGAGATCGACTTGTAGAATTAGTCTAGATAGTTGCATGGAGCATTGGTAATAAGGAAACAGTTGCATTTTTGGGACCTGTTGTGCTGACTGTGATGTTTGTATTGAGTCGTGACTTTACTGTGGCAGACTTATATTTATTTATACGTGGGGTTAGGCTAGTGGATCATCAATCAACCTCATTGGGAGTTTCGGCCACTGCAAAGCAAAGCTGAGCTGATCTGATGGTGAATCCTATTCAATTCATTTAACTAGATTGATTCCATCTTGCATCACTCAGGTGTTTATAGGCCTCGTCATGTCTGAACCAAAGAATTGGCCAGATGGCTTCCCGTATCTCAAGGCGCCTCTTCATGACAGGAGTCTCACGGCAACACACATGCAAGCTCTTAGAAACAAGCCCTCTGCTTTGAGTGGCATTCCAATCATCCCATCGCCGGCGACAGCAACACCGTGCAATCTGGTCAAGATCCAGCCCATTTCTGAGCCGTCACACCCAGCAAACGGTCAAAGTGGTCTTTTTGCAGCCCAGAATCTTGCGCCCGGTAGCTTCATCCTCGCGTATCTCGGCCGAGTGCACTCGGGCTCAGCATCATCAACAGAGAGCGACTACGACTTATGGCTGGACCGAGAGCTTGACGCAGCTGTTGATGCAGCGAATGAGGGAAACGAAGGGCGTTTCGTGAACGACTTTAGAGGCGTGGGAGAGAGGGCGAATGCGGAGTTTAGGACGGTTTGGTGCGAGCGATGGGGGGAGTTTTGCGTGGGAGTTTGGGTGCTTGGAGGTGGCAAGAAGAATCAGAAGAAGAAGAAGAAGGGAGTAGGGATCAAGAAAGGGGAAGAGATTCTTGTGAGTTACGGTAAAGGCTTTTGGGGAGAGAGGAAAGCGGAGGAAGACGAGTATGCCTATTGTGATGAGGGAGACAATGGGGAGGGCAGTCGGCAGTGAAGCCGCATCATGATGTGCACTTGGAGATGAAGATAGGTTCAGTTAATGTGTGTGTTTTTGGCGGTTTATTACCAACATGTTAGTCAGTTCCCATAAAGTAACAATAGAAACAGTCATTGGATCCTTGCTTTGATTGTCCTTGTCCTTGTCGTCAATTGTCGATTCGATGACCACCAGCCTACAACTTGGGATCCCATTCGTTGATCTCCATGTCTGCTTCTTTTTCTATGAAGATCGTGAGGGTATTCTCCATCAGAGAGCGGCTGGCCAAGAGTGCAGATAGAAAAGTCAAGGCTTGGACGGCAAAGGCAATACTCAAAAGGTCTAGAGAACCTTCTATCTTGCCCAGCAACATGAGCTTGGCCGTCGCTAGAGTGAAGGTGGCAAGGCAGCCAAGCAGAAACATGATGATGAAGATGAAATGTACCTGGGTTTTTCTGTAGCAACCGTACATGTTCAGGCCTAATGAGAGGCAGTTAGCAGAGCGTTTGGGAGAAGCAGAGGTGTTGTTTACCATGTCCATTGTCGTCTCCAGGAGGTGGCATGCAGGCCCTGACTTTTGAAAAGCTTCTGACCACAGTGAAGATGATTGCGATGGATACAAGAGCAGCGAGACCAGTGAGAACAGCGAATACGACTGCAACATCAAGTTAGATTAGATTCGACTAAACCACTCTCGAGAAGGGTCAAGAACATACTCATCACATGAGAGTATTTACTGTCTAGAATATAGTCAATCTGTTCTTTGAGGACTGGTGTTTCTGTTGCTGTCTCTGTGACTGTTGCAGTGGCTCCCCTGACCAAGGCGCTGGCTGTTACTCTGGCCATTGTTTGGAAGCCAAGGGCAGCAGAGTCAGAGCCAATAAGGTCATTATTGTCCATGAAAGCAGTGGAGTTGTTGTCTCCAGACATGATGACGGAGGAGGAGGATGCGATGGGCTTAATCGAGGATTGACCAAAGACAAGAAAGAGTATCATGATAATAAGGGGAAAGGGAAATAACCAAAAGAACGGGGAGAGAAACGACGTATTTGTTCCCCTCAGCTTGAATTCTAATCGCAAAGTCAGGCTTGCAACACGCACGCATGAATTGTATACCAATCACATAGATAATCTTGGCTGTTGAGGGTTACTTTCAGCTTGTTCCAATAGGCCTATCGTGCGATCCAAGTAGAAATGAAAAGTTCTATCTCTGTTGGGGCAAATAGAAACTCATCCTGGCTGCTTCTTGGAGTATAATGTTAACACAGCAAATCTTAGACTCTTTGAATTGATCCTATCACTGGGCTTTTGGTTCTAGTTAGACTTTAAGAGGTGAATACTTTTTATACGATACATCGATGCATGAGACTTGCGCAGGATAAGGATCTTCTATTCTTCTGTGTCATGATCTTGCTTTCTGGGTTCCAAGATGCTCTATATAAAGTACCCGAGACTAAATGGAGTACACATTATCACGGTATGAGCGTACTCACCGTATACACAATGATTTTCGTAAGCTTAGTTAGATACGGTTCATTGGGCCTCCTTCGCCGAGTCTCTTGCCGCTGCCCGACACTTCAAGACGTGTCTCTCTCTGATACGAGTCTTTTGGTGATTCGAAGTTAATTCACTGATATTGTCTCTTTCGTTTGTAGCACCTCGGTCACGATTGGTAGAGAGTGTCTTCTTGATATCGCTCACACACTATAAACAGGAAAGGCCAACTAAACTTTTCAGTCTGTGCCAGCACAAAATTATGTGAACTTTATGATGAAAGCAAATAGATATGAATGGTCGAGACGAGGATCTCTCTCTCTCTCTTATACTATCTTCAAATTCTTATTTTCCCTTCTATCGATTATCTCAACATACTAACTTAGTCTCCATCACGAGTAATCATCCGCAATAGCCTCCAACATGTCTGTGCCAGGAGAAAAACAGCGTCTTGCCTTGTGTTAGTATCTTGAAATGGGTGGTAATTCGTAACCTATACTAACTCTTGTAGGCTATGCCTATGTTTTAGTAGCCGTGGCTCAGTTATCCCTGGTCATCGTCGCATCGATCCTCCACAACGACACAACGCCATGTAAGAAATACTCAATGATATAGGTAACGAGTAGTATGTTGGACCTGGGCTGACTCTTTTATCTCAGATACAAAAGCCATATATAGGAGCTCCCAAAGAGCAACACGCACCGCCAGCGGAATGGCCTTTCTCCTCATGGCAGTCCAATTCTACCTCTCCGCCATCATCACCCTCCTCGGCTGCCCCATCGTTTTCATTGCGTGGTTTGTTATCGCTCAAACAGTATCTACGGTGTACTTTTGCTACATCCCCTTCAAGTATCCTAAGGTGGCTGATCAAGATGACTCGGAGCTGAGGATTCTCTCGTACAAGATGGATCCTTCATCCTTGAATGGACCTGGGGATGCTTGTCTTGTCTAAGACATTGTCACTGGACCGAGAATGGCGTAGATCAATCATCAACGTCTCTCAACGGGCTCCAAAGTGAGCTTGATTATCATTTAGCGAGATAGATGCCCAGGTTATGAGGCATTCTATGTAACCTTGACTCTTGGTTTATCATCGCTTGTAGGTACCTAGAGCTTTGAGTGTCTACCAAGTTAGGCACATAGTTACAAGGCAATAGTAAAAAGAACTGATGCCACTGTCGTATACTTCTATATAGCTCTTGAGTGACTTGCTACCTAGGTATATTTATAAGCCAAATGTTGTATTTTGTTAGTGTGATTCTGTTCCTCCACTTACATTACAGTACATCTTCACTGTAGCATCGCCAGTCGTGGGTGTTTCCTATTTGGGAAAGCGGCGCGAGGAACCTTGTATAGTTGAGGCTGACGATCACTAACGACTAAAGGTTCAAGCAAGATGATTATGGCTGACGCTCGCGCTCTCTCAAGGCCGAGTCTACCTACAGGTCATGTATAAATAAGGCTGCTGCTCTCTTTCAGTCTTTCAGTCTTTTCATCTGTTCAACTCTACATCTTCATCTTCCCATATCCATCCATCTATTCTTCACTTACACGGAATACACATACCAAGCATTGCCTATATCATCAACCATGACCTCTCAACCCCCAAGCTCTTCTCCTCGTCTTGTGCGAACTACACACAGTGAGGACGGAACCTCCATTTTCGTCCCTGACACAAACGTCACCCCATTTCAGCCCTTTGGCCCTGGAGGCAGTGGCTTCAATATCTTCGACGTCCGTCAAAGCGTCCCCATCAACAACACAGATTCTGTCCCATCATTTGAGAACTCTCTTCCGAGATGTCCCCCCAAAGGCTCTCTCTTCTGCATGACCCAGATCCAGCCCGGTGGCAAAGCACCTATGCATCGTACCAAAAGCCTTGACTACGCTGTGGTTCTGTCGGGTGAGATCGTGCTGGGGCTCGACGGCGGAGAGGAAAAGACGGTCAAGCAAGGAGAGGTTATTGTTCAACAGGGCGTGAATCACAGCTGGGAGAATAGAGGCGAAGTGACTTGTCAGATCATTTTCGTCATGATTGGTGCTGAAACCATCACTCTCAAGGATGGAACGGAATTGGAGGAGACTGTGTTCTGATGACATAGTCTAAGGGAGTGTACTATTGTGAATTTCGTGTCTTCATATCATTAGATCTCGGATAGAACACCCAAGCTTGACTTGATGCCCGTGCACTCTCTGATCCTGTCAAACACTCGCTGTGCATCCTCTTTCTGTGAACCCGTAGTCAAGGCGCTCTGGCTTTTGATGATTTTCATCGGCCAAAGCAAAAGGTATGCACCAACAGCCTGCCAACGAGCTGTCTTTGGCCCCGTGTGCCATCTACCGAAGTGATCGATGTCGCCAAACGATTGGGGAACAGTTGCCAGGACATCGCCAGCCAAAGATTGTATAGTATTGATTGATTCCGTGATCCGAGTTGTAACTCTGGCGTTCGATGGTAGTACAGTATTGACCCTTTCCAAGCAAGTTACCAGTTTCTGATGAAGAATGATGCGTGCAGTACGGTGGTAATTCCACTCATAGGCCATCCATAAGTCTGGATGAAGCTGGATAGACTCCGGCAACCAGAAGTTGGACTCTCTCTTGGCGAGTATTTCTTCACGAGTCCTAGTCTGAAAGCTCCATTCTGGTTTCTTTCGCCAATTAGCAGCTTCTTGATCAAGGCGAAGCATCTCGTCAACCAGGTCTAACAACTTGTGTGCCTCAGGGTCCCCAGCATCGATAAATTCCAGTAACTGATTTGCTTCTTGACACATGTGGTTGATTGCTAGGCCGTCCCTCTCTAGCTTTACCGAAGCCATATCATCGTTCAACTTGTCAAGCCAATCTTGCGATTCAGGTAGAGGGCTTAATTGCTTAGCCAGATGCTGCTTTTGCTTCAAATTGTAAGCCCCGCATTCACATGGGCAGGGTTCAGGTTTGCTTACCAGTCTATGGTGAGCTAGACGGAACAGGCCCCAGCCACGGGGGTCATGGAATTGCTCATGCCCACGCAGTCGCAAAATATGTGCCATACCCTGGGCATGCGCACCCGTTGTCGACGAATCAGGCATAAAGAGTGTCTGTAAGAGTATAAGCTTGGTAGATTGTGCGTAGTTGTGGAGTGTATTCACCTCAAATATATCCAGCATAACCACTGTCATCAAATCGTAATCATCTGGTGTCTTGTTCTTTTCAGCCAAAGATTGTCCGAGGGCACTGAGAGCATAACCATAGCACTCGAGCGACCTCTTGACTAATTCCTCTGAGCTTTGTTCACGAGAAAGGTCTGCGAAAGCACATGCTTGAACAGCGAATCTCAATGCGTAGCGGCCCTCGACATTGACTTCTTTGAACAAACAAGGGAGATGCTCAAGAAAGCCAGGGGAGGATGACTCATTACAAGGAAGCAACACATATTTATCCATGAATATGTTCGCTATCTGTTCATCCTTGGAAACGGGCTCTGTTTTGGACTGGTCTTTTAACCATGGAAATGCTGTTGGAAGATTGATAGAAGCAGTTGAAGAGAACGAGCTCTCGGAGGCACGCTCCACTGATCTACTTCTGGTGCGACCTTCTCGAGGAGATTTTGAGCTGTTGGAACGAGACGAGTTGGAAGGAGTTGAAGTTTGACTCTTCAGGACAACTTTTGCAGTTTCGTGTTGGAACATGAGGTCGCCCTCATCTCGATACCCTACACACAGCTCATTGCGGGCGATACAGCGTTGACATGAAGGGCGACTGCGGTCGCACTATGATAATCAGATCAAGTCTCACTTGAAAGGATAATAAACGTGTTAAATACCTTGACTCGTCGTTGGCGGCAGCGAAGACAGCCTCTACTTCGATGTGACATTATTGTTGCTATTGCTTACATGTAATGTAAGGTAAGGTAGTTGAAGGTTCCAAGTTACCCCACGGCACTAATCAAACTCGAGCCTCTATAAGGGCGTGGGCTATCAAACAATCATAAGATCACGAACAAGCGACCATATCAAATAAATCTCTAAAATATGAGAATAGATTGGCTTATCGAAGGGAATCAGACTATCGATATGAGCTCAAGGCTCACGTCGACTTACAGCAAATGAAGCACGAGTGTTCACTCTCAGGTCTAAGAAAGAATACACTACCAGAACTACTGTTTCCCAAGAATTAACACATATTCTAAACGCCTGAACAGGCGTTTAGATTTAAGAAGTTCGCCTTCCAGACAAAGGATTGTCCGGTAACCTATCCCTTTGTTCGTAAACACCATGTCGAACAACATATCTCAGATATATCCTGTCCAACTGAACAACATGACACTTACCCGTAACCCCAGAAAGAAAACCTCCAAAGATGTCACAGCCAGTCAAGTATAAAATCGCAGTCTGTCTTCGATATAATGACAATATCAACAACTATCAAATCACATGCACTTTTGCAACGTCAGCTTCAATAACCGGGTTTAATCATCAAGCATTCCAGATATACAGGAAAGAAACCCATCAAAATGCCTTCATTTAACAACGATCACCGCATTCGAAAGCCCTATCCTCGTAGTAGAGGCCTCCTGCACAACAGAAACTTCCAGCCATCTTTGAACATCAACACTAGCCACCGGGTTGAGAAATTCAATACTAATCTTTTTGCTCACACACACTTCTCACCAACCTCAAGCAGCCGACCAAACAGTCAACAGGAAGATACATGGCTTCACGTTGAGCAGAAAGACTCTATTTCTTTCCTCATGTCTTCTCTTCACTCTGCGGCAGACGACTGGGAGTGTAAGGACTGTAGCTGGCAGCTTCGTAACCTCGCAGCCAAGTTCTACACCCAATTCCACTCAAACAACAAAGGGCTGCCTACGTCTTGTCCTACGGATATGGCTCCCCGAGAACCTGTGTCTTATCGACGAGGTCGTCGTCGAGACTCAAGCGCCATGTCAATGCGCTCTACTTCATCTATGAGAAGCTCGGTTTCTTCTAACCTTTCAGCCGATGTTGCGTATCTGAGACGTTGTACGCTAACAAAAGACATGGGACAGAACGGCCAATCGTTTTACGGAGTCCACCGGGCCCATCTTGATCTTAGCCTCGGAGAGACTGTAAGCGTCCACATGCGTCCAACCGACCAGAGGCGGAAGCTCAATGAACTCGGGCCTGGAACCATCATCTCGGCTCCTTTCCATAGCCAGAACCGCGACGACAAGGTTTCAACGACAAACTATCACACAGCAGTCTCTGGCTTCGGCCCCATCTACTCCAAGTACCGCAAAATGATCACCATCGAGATCTGGGGAGATCATGCCGTTTGCCTGCCCATTTACAGTTACAACGGCAAAGGTCTTGAGAACCGTGGAGGCATGTTAGACGAGTACATGGATATCCGTGATATCGATGACGAGGAGCCTGAACAAGGCGATACCCCTCACAAACCGCTCATGGCTATCCGAAGTCAAGATTGGCCTGGTAAGAACACCTTCATCTGTGGTAAGTCAGTAGTCAAAATGACCGAGAAAACCACGCACCATGCCTTCGCAAAGTGCTCGATCGAAGGATCTCTTGAAAAGTCGGACTTCCAACGTATGTACAAGGAATATCTTGGGCTGTTGCAGTCAAAGGCGCTGGACGTCTTTGGTGAACCAGTTGAGGCTACCATCATACCAAACAAAACATAAATTAACAATAGGTAGGTTACATAGTTCTCTCACCCTCGCTCAGCATTCATAGACAGACACTCGCTAATATAAATCTCCTTTGTTAAAAATCATATTCCTATTCCTAGTCCCGTTCCTGGTCCTGCTCCTCATGCCTTTAACCTCCAAGAAGCATCAATCCGTTCCGTGACCTGTCTTGTCTAGTATTTCAATGACAATGCGCTTGCAACAAACAACAACCCCTGTCTCTGGCGAGATCAAGCCAATAAAAGCAACCCACGCCGATCCTTACCAAGGTATATAGTACATCCGTAACCCCAAGCCTTCCTGTAATCGACGGCTTTCAATAAAATTAGATATCCTCTCCCTCAGCATCCACGTCCTCATCTCCTTTAGCAGCCTCTTCCGTTGATCCCGCTCCCACATTATTTGCAGTAATCCCATTGACTTTGGCACCATTAGTCTTTGTCGAGACAACGACCGAGTCTTCTGCTGCTGAGTCGAGAACTGCCACCTCCTGTTCTGGTCCCTTGCCTTCTGTGACACCCTGCAATTTGGCTTGGCGATCGACCCAGCCGGGCGGTAGACCAGGGCCACTGGTAGCGTTACCGTAATCGGATTTCTTCGTTCCCTTTGGCCATCTACCTGGTCCACGACCGGTCCCTCCAGTCTTTTTCTTCGAGCTCTTAGGCCGAGACGAGGATGGCCGATGGCTGTTGCTGGGACGCTTCGGTCTAGGAGCACTGGCTGGGCGAGGGGCAGTTGGTCGACTGACACTTGGTCGAGCTCTTTCTCGTCGACCACCAGGTACTGCAGGAAAGACTTCAAAGCGGGTGAATGGGATGTTCTGGTATGGTATTAGCCAAGCTGGGGGGCCTGCGGCTTTTGCGTCTTCCATTTCAACGTCCTTATCTTTCTCTTGCCCGGGCGCCACATCTTCGATAGACTGGACTGGCACTGGCTCCGCACTGTGGTTCTCGACTGGAGTTTCCTGGGGTTGTTCTCCATTAATGTCCATCGGAGCATCACCGTCTGCATCTGCGACTGCTTCGGGGGCAGACGCATCGCGATTCTCTCCGTTGACCATTGTCTGATGATCCTCGATGGCAGCGGTACCATTTCCCTCGTCAATCTTGGCCTCGTCGTCTTCCCTTGGCGCGATGGTATTGATCGGTGGGCCGAGTTCAAAGTTGACGGCATTAGTTCGACCCATTACATACGGAGTCCAAACGAGAGCTTCGGGTTTTAACTGAACGTAACCCTTGGCTTCCCACTTGCCCACGTATTCTCGGCAGTAATCCAAATCGACTCTAAAGGCATACAATTTGGTCTGCGGATCTCTGACAAGGGCCCTGAGACCTTCCAAAGCAGAAATGACATCGTCCGGGGTCATGCCGGTATTGGCGGATATCCGTTTTATGCTGAGCCCTTCTGTTGCGTGTTTCTCATCCTCCATCACCTTCAAAAAGTATCGACACAGAACCAGCCGCCAGTAATTCCGATATGAGACCAGACCCATATCAGAGAGAGGCTTCTCGGGAGAGCCCGTCTTCTCCTCCACTTTGGTGAGTAAGTAGGAAAAGTCTATAAGCAAGTTGCCATAACCTTTTCGTTGGTGTATTGGTAATGTCAGAATACATGAGACATTGTTCTGGCTACTAGCCCTCTTTTCTTTGGAAAAGTATCCCACAAAGTGGTAACCTGTCTCGTTGTATTCGCATAAAACATAGAAAAGGAAGGGTTCAACGTCGTAATACAAAGTTTTCGAACCCAGGAACAGCTTGGCAAGAAGGCACAGATTCTGGCAGTAGACCGGGTTCTTGCGACCGTCGACTTCGAAAACCGAGACTGATCCATGACGATAGATCTCGTCTCCTGGTGGATGCTTGGCTGGGCATTTGAGTTTGTGCCTCCAAGCAACATAGTCAGAGTTCATGTACTTCAGACAGAACTCACAAATGTACAGCACGCGATTTATGCTGTATTCGGCAGGATACGGCGCAGCATACCAAGTATCGATCTCCCAGCCGCCAAAATCGATGCATTCGATCTCACTGCCGTTGTTGCCCGACTTTTTCGATTTTCGGGTAGGGGGATTTGGGTCTTCTTGCATGGCCTGCAGAAGACGCGCTCTCCAGTCATCCTCGGCTTTCTTTAGAGTAGATGTGAACTTGTTTCGATCATCCTCATCAGGGAGAGTCTTGGATGTGTCGGCCTCGACCTCAGTCAATATGCCGCCGTAAGGCTTGCCCTTCATCTCATCGGCCTCGCGGTCATAGAAGGAATAAAATGGTTGTGAGTAGTTGTCCGATGTAAAAGGCGTGGGAAGGTTAGATATAGTTGCAGCAGTAAGGTTGGCTCTGGCAACTGGAGCTGGAGTCGCAGCCAGGGCTTGTCGTTGAGGGGTCGGGCGCGTGGCACTGCCTAGCTGCCTTCTCTTTTCTCGCTTTTTGCGAGATAAGATTTCCTTAAGATTGCCAGGCTTGACATGAAGTTTAAGTACAAGTGAGGTACGAGTACGTTTCTCTATTGAGACGGGTGGGGGTCGTGGAACCTTGAGACGCACAGTTCTGGGAGGGTGGTGTCGCCCTGGTTCAGCGCTTCCGTTTCGTGCTGTGCTCTCTGACCCTGCGTCTTGGGACTGGTTTCGTCGTCGTTTCCTCAGCGAAAGCCCATTCCCGTCAACTTCTAGTGATGAAGATTTGCGTTTTCTCAGGCTGCGAGGGGCGTCAATAGGCTCTTCATCAAGCTCACTGTCATTGTCGCTTTGGGAGCTGGCATCTTCGTCATCGTTCACGTGCTGACCAGATTCATGCTGTCCTGGTACCTCCAGTACACCAGACTGTTGGGAGTGAATCTCGGCATTGTGGTCAACATCGTGATCCTCCATCTCCTCATCTTCACTCCCCACGTCGGATTCTTTGCTGAAGCATTCTGGGCATTTCCAACTTTCGGGCGCTAGTATTGTCAGCATTTGCCAAACTGTGCTTACACATTGAAACCTACTATTCTCCGCACTCATTGCAGCCGCATCGCGCGCGCATTGTTGGTGAGCTATACTTGATAAGTTTCCGAAAAGATATACTGATGAGGCAGTTGAACTTACCATTACCACCACAACGCACACAGGCCAAATAAACCTCAAACTCCTCGCTGGGGTCTTCGTCTTCGTTATGGCCGCAGAAGATGCAGTTGCTTGAGGCGGCCGTCTCTTCATCTTCATGATCTTCCTCGGCCTCTGCAGCATCATCCCATGCAGCCTCCTCGTCTGACTCTTCGTCGTTAGCGCTTGGTGATTCGGATTTATCGCTTTCACTGTCATCTTCGTCGTCGCTTCTTGTCCCTGGTTGAAACTTGACGGCACCAACGCCTTCGTCTTCCTCATAGTCTTCTCCTTCAGCATCAACATCTTCATCCTCCTCGCCATCTACGTCGTCTTCTTCATGTCCCTCATCTCCTTCAACGTTTTCATGATCTTCCTCATCGCCGTCTTGGGGAGGTCCAACACTGTCGTGAGAAGATGTCTGCGGAGGTGCCATATAGTCGTTGTCCTCCTCTCCAGATGCGTCCACATCCTCGCCAGATGCATCGGGGTCGTCGAACTCGGCATCCCCATTCTCTGCCGGAGCTTGATTCATACCAGAGCTTCCTTTGCCTCCGTTTGACCTAGGTGCGACTGTTTTTCTTGTTTCGCCTCCTGTTTCGCCTGCCGTCTCATATTCAGCATCCTCGTCGGAAACCATGACGCTGTGTGGAAGCTGTTGAGCCATAGTTTGTGCGCCTGTCATGGTTACCCCCGCGTCCCAAAAGAAAATATCCTGAAACGAGAGCCTCGAGTTTGCATATCGGTCGCTTTCGGTAGGTTGCGACGGGTTTCTCGCAGTGTGGTCACGTCTGCTTCATCGCGGTACGCGGGCTTGCATCGAGGGACGGCCGGGAGCGAATGCGCAGTACTTGTTACTTGAGCGAAAATTTGGGGGTGAATTGACACGCCCAAGTTGATTTGAACCACGCGTTCGTAGAGAGTCTAAATATCGTAGAGATGCGATAGGAAAGCCGCTGAATCACGTCGCGTCAACTTGTGTGATATCAAACAGCAGTCGCGGGAGCTAGTTGCCACAGTGCGTGCGACAGCTGCTTAAGGAGCCCCTCCAGGGGAAAGACAGAAAAAGTCCGGAATGGTAAAAGCGAAAGTGCTTGTCGGCGGATTATTGAAGAACTTATTGTATACAAGTATAAGGAAGTAAATTGAATGATTCCTTTACTTCAATTCGTTTTTCAATTAATTGTCTTGAGAGTGTTGAATCATTGTCAATAAAGAACCTGAAGTTTGTTCCTCCTTTTCTTCTGTTCTCTTGGGAAGGCACGCTTCTACTGTTATGGAGCTTGGTAGCACACTGTGCGACAGGTCCCCTCAGTTACTGTACCACGACGCAGGGATAGTTATGGAGCCTCTGGCCTCAGGCACCGAAATCTGCATCACCAATCGCTGAGTCGTCAATGGCTCGGTTCGACGTGAGCTTCAATTCAAGGCCCGTTTACTTGGTAGACTCACGACCACCACGACGAACCCGGAAGACAGGTCAGGCCTGGTTCAATTCGAACTCTCGTTCTCCGATAAATACACGCCGAATACCTTCGAGTCTGCTTAGGCAGCGCCGCCGTCACGATGCCCGTCCCTTTTGAGGCTCTTCTTCCATATGCCATCATGATTGGTGTACGTCACCGTCCGATCTCGCTACCGCACGATACAGAAGCTCATTGATGATTGATAGATGTTCGGTATCTCTGGTACCGGTCTTGCCGTCGTCAAGAACTGGCAGAACGAGGGCAAACGACCTCGTTACTCCGTGGATCAATGGGATAGAGTAAGTTACGGGTATTCCACAGTATCGTATCGCCAGTACTAATTAGTTTACAGCAAAGTACGATATGTCAAGCCGAACGATAACTCGAGGATACTAACGAATTGAACAGTGATGGACCGTGACCGCCGACTTACGGGAACTCTACGAGGACAAACAGACAAACCAGAAGCGCCTTTAGGCTTCGAGTTGAACAACCCTTGGAAGGTTTGTTTTTCTATTCAACCGGCGATTCAGGCATTAATTCGATCAAACAGTTGGAGACGCGCTTTTCTTAAACAGCAATACGGAACCGAGGGCAAATAACCAGAGACGACAGCCCAAAACCGCAATTGTAAATACATATATCTGGGATACTAGAAGCAAGGCATTGAAGCCTATGAGACGGATGGTTAGTGGCTAAGAGAAAGAATAAAACAATTCCAAACAAAGTACTTTGTTCAAGTCATAGTGTCATGGGACGACAGAAGTACTGGTATTGACAGCAGGGGTATCCATCATATCGCTATCTCTGCTCTATTCTTATTCAGACCCTCCAACAATGTGCAAGCCTGGCACATGGTCTGACTCGACATGTAACCACACTTGACACACTTCCCTAGGTTCTGTTTTGGTGCAGGTGTCTCCTTCTGCTTCTTCGTCCTTATTGGTAAGGGAATTGCGTCGTCCTTGGGTGTTCCGTTGGATGTGATCTCTGTCTCGAGAGCTGCAGACTCGTGCTTTTTCCTTAGGCTGGCCTCGACCTGGGCCATCTCGTTACCAGAAGTTCGCCCGTTGGCTGATCCGCAACCTCCAAGTCCCTCACCTTCATCGCAGCCACACGCAGCTTGGCCCTTGTCTGGTGTAAGTCGAGCCATGTCCTCTCCACTTCGTACAATGTCGAGAATTGCACTTGGCCGCACTTTCTCCAGATTCTTGATAAGTCCACGTGCTGTTCCTCTGAAAGCCTCGGGGCTGTAAATACACTCCGTGCTGAAGTAGTCCAGCTTCTTGTGGTGTGCGTAGAGCACGATCTCCTTCTCGTATGCATACTTGAGAGGCTTGCTCCTCTTGACCTCACTGCTTGCGTTTCCGGTAACAATACTGGTACTTCGGGACAAGCGTGGCATGTCGCCTCGTAATAGATTCATGAGAACGGTCTCGGCAACGTCGTCAGCATTGTGGCCAGTGATGACATGCTGAATGGCCAGCTTCTTGGCTCCTCGGTCGAGGGCTTGTCGTCTGAAAACACCACAATAGGTGCAGTTTCCCTTCTTTCCGATAGTCTCGACAACTTGGTCCATGGTCCATCCGTACAGTTCGTCGTAACCAACAATTTCCAGGGGCATGTCGTATTGAACAGCATTTCGTTTGACTGTCTCTAGCGAATCGTCCCGATATCCCTTGATGCCCTCGTCGACACTCAAGAGTACTAGATCAAGTCCATAGTTATGTCGTTCGTTCAAAGTCTTCATTACAGATGCCAACACTGTTGAATCCTTGCCACCTGAAGCACCAATAGCAACTCTTTCACCGGGAAAGAAGAGGTCTGATGATGTGATTGTGTGATGGACTTCATCCTCGAACACTCTGATGAAGCAGTCTCGGCAAAGCTTATGATGATTCTTGGGTCGCTTTACAACAGCTCGGTTGTTCTGGCACCGAAAGCAAGGTGTAGGTGCCATTTTGCTGTTAGTGGAGTTTGAAAGTCTCAACTGAGTCTCAACTGGTTGGGTCTTTGTGATTGTGTATATGGACGAAGTGAGTGGATGACTTGTCCAAGTACAAGAGCTTTTATGTCGAACGGGTTCGTTTGTTTTGAGGAAGTCTTTTGGAATTTACTTTGGCTTTACAGATTCTAGCTTTCTTTTTTCTTTACCAAAATGTTGCCTCCCAATCATTGACTCAAGCAGCGAGTATGTTTGCCTGACTGTAAGAGTCACGGTCACGTGCGCTGTATTAGGTAGTCGTGAAAAGATCGACGAGCTCCAGCCCCTCTCCTCCCCTCCCCTGTCTGGCCTTAGGTTCCATTGCTTCTTCCAGCCAGTGGAGTTCTCTTTTTTTCAATGTGGGTACAGATTTCAAAGAAGCCCTAATTATTTTTCTCACCAAAAAAAGGCACTGAGTCTCGCTTTTCTTCTTGACTTTGTTCTCCATCCACCATCGTGTCCTGGACTTTTGCTCTTCAACCCACGAGCAACTACTAACCCCAACTTTTCAAGATGGTGAGTGAATGAAACAATCGACTCGACTCTAATGGCCACAGTTTTGTGAGTCAAATGCGCTTCATTGTGCAATTGAGCCACAGCGTCGTCCACTTTGTGGGCGACAGATGCTGTTGGTATTCCGCCAGTATTCGATCACTGTAACAGGTATCGAAACTGGTGAAGACTTGGCTGGAGATGCGGCGTGTGCAGAAATGTCACGACCTATTCTCGTTAGAGTTCAGAGAAGAC
This sequence comes from Fusarium mundagurra, assembly GCA_013396205.1. Taxonomy (NCBI): domain Eukaryota; kingdom Fungi; phylum Ascomycota; class Sordariomycetes; order Hypocreales; family Nectriaceae; genus Fusarium; species Fusarium mundagurra. The sequence continues at coordinate 114,522 of JAAOAN010000084.1, forward strand.
CTTTTGTTGGCTTGAACGCCTTGCTGATGTCTTCTTTTCTCAATGACAGCCTCCCAAGTCCGGCAAGAAGGTCGCTCCCGCCCCTTTCCCTCAGGGTAAGGCTGGCAAGAAGGCCGCCAAGGTTAGTAATCATATTCTGTCTCCCCTAGCGGGAAGATCGCTGACGTCCATAGAACCCTCTTCTCGAGAAGCGACCTCGCAACTTCGGCATCGGCCAGGACATCCAGCCCAAGCGAAATGTCTCTCGCATGGTCAAGTGGCCCGAGTATGTCCGCCTCCAGCGACAGAAGAAGATCCTTCAGATGCGCCTGAAGGTTCCCCCGGCTCTCGCTCAGTTCCAGCACGTCCTCGACCGCAACACTGCTGCCCAGGCTTTCAAGCTCCTTAACAAGTACCGACCTGAGACCAAGGCCGAGAAGAAGGAGCGTCTCCTCCAGGAGGCTACCGCCGTCAAGGAGGGTAAGAAGAAGGAGGATGTTTCCAAGAAGCCCTACACTGTCAAGTACGGTCTGAACCACGTTGTTGGCCTGATTGAGAACAAGAAGGCTTCTCTCGTCCTCATCCCCAACGATGTCGAGCCCATCGAGCTCGTCGTCTTCCTTCCTTCTCTCTGCAAGAAGATGGGTATCCCTTACGCCATTGTCAAGGGCAAGGCCCGTCTCGGAACTGTCGTCCACAAGAAGGTATGTTTGTCGAAATCATGAGCTCAAGTTCGTGTCTAACAAGTCGCAGACCGCCGCTGTCCTTGCCATCACCGAGGTCCGCTCCGAGGACAAGAACGAGCTCTCCAAGCTCATCTCCGCTGTCAAGGACGGTTACCTTGAGAAGCACGAACAGGCCCGCCGACAATGGGGTGGTGGTATCATGGGTCCCAAGGCTCAGATGAAGATCATCAAGAAGCAGAAGGCTCTTGAGGCTGCTACCAAGATCTAAGGCTATTTGTTTATACCCCTCACAATGCATTGCGATTTCGGGATCAAACGGTGTTGCACGGTTCAGGGCATGGAAAATGAATGATTTTTCTCGGGTTACGTTTCGTCCCCTCCCGCTTCGCAGTGACCAGTGAGGCCAGTCTTATGACCCTCCTAAAAATAGATGATGAGCTTGCTTCTTTGACAAGACTTCAGCGTAAAGTGAATGTTTCGCCTTTTAAATATCATGTCAAGAGGATCCCCAGCTTTGGTCTTGTTAAATGCCTTCTGCGTGCTCATGCAGGCGCATTATGGGTTTCGTATTGATGTTGACAGAGCTGGCACGCAAGACATGCTGCATGTTTCCATTTCTACATAGTTACTGCTGAAGGATTAGTCAGGCTGTGGCTGTTGAAGCAGTTCATTTCGTAAGATACAACGCCAATCACGGTCCTTGACCATACTCAAGTATACGTGACGCATGTCGTTGAACCGTTTACATTCACATTGATCAATTTTGGAGGGCTTTATCTTGGCTTAATCACTTCAGACCCTATTTGCCATGTCATCAAGCTGAGGTTAAGTATTCATAGCTTTGGGAACCAATGATTCAGCTTCATTGGCGAGAGGAAATCCAAGATAATCACAGCCGACTCAAACACTTGCGTTCCCTTCAAGCCATTCTCTAAATTCATCTTATCGTCAAAAAAAGAAGCTATTTCCGTTGCCGTTGCCGCTTTAATTTCCCCTCGTCTGTCGCCCCACTTGGTGTGTTTGTGTTTATAAACATCGCTCAACTCATTCAAACAACAAAAGGCGTGTCGGCCGGCAGTGTAACTGCTTTTGTTTAACCGAAGACAAGCTTGAAGATGTCGTTGTAGACGAAGTACTGGCCACCGGCATCGCGGGCGAGCTGGAAGGACTGGCTGAAGTTCATAGGACGCTGCTCCTCATCCACCTAATATTTGTTAGTGGGCGTACTTCAAGAGGTTGTGGGATGGTCGGAAACATACAAGGAGAGCACCGGTAATGAGAATAATGACACCGCCCTGGTCGTTGGAGGGCTGGGCATCGAGGGTAGAGACTTGGTGCTTGACCTTCTCAAAGGGGAGGCCCTGTTGGAGAGATTGTTAACAACACCGACTCGAAGTCGCTGGTGACGAATGGGTGCATACAGCAAGCTTCTCGGTAATAGCCTGAGTGCCGAGGACAGAAGCAGACTCGAAAGTCAGCATAGAGTTGTCTCGCTATTGTCAGGGTTAGCGGGCTGTTCTACTGTAGTTCTCGTCGCTGGGCTGAAGGGCCACTTACGTAGAGAGCAGCGAGACCCTTGCGATCACTGTCGAAGGTGTTGTAGTAAAATTCAACAAACTGCTCTGTTTGTTTTTCGTTAGGCATCTGATCACGGCCGTATGGGTTGGGCTCATAAATCAGTCCAGGGGGGTTCCAAACATACTGGCAACTTCCTCAAAGTCTAGAAGTGTGCGCGGTTAGATTCTCTCGTCGTACAGCCATTCCAGAACAGTATAAACTCACTTCCGGCCATTTTGAAGTATGGGGACCTGTCCTGGTCGTCTTAATCGCTAATGCGTCGAGAGAGGGGGGGTCGAAAGGTTTTAACTAAGGTAGAGAACCGTTGGGTCGTCGCAAAGTCTGCCCAAGGGGAAAGCAATGGAAGCGAGCAAGGAAGAGAGATGAGATCGAATGGATGGATGGTGGGGTTGAGGGGGCACAGTGCAGATTAGGCACACACGTCAACGATGATGGACTGCTGCCCACTGAAATACACTGAATATTGGGTCCAGGGCTGTGTTGATACAGTGCGGCTTCGTTATAAGCATAAATGGCGGGATGGAGCTTGGATATGCCGATAATTGACCATACCCCGGTCCGCCTGCTGAATAAAATTGCGCTGGAGCTACTCTTGAAAAACTTTCTTTGTCTTCAACAACAACTCAGTTTTCAACAACAATTGGTTCCCGCAGACATTTTTCAGGCGGCAACGCTCTTGGGAATATGCAGACACGCTCTGCAGCTTCAGAATAACATATCTGCGGGTTCTTGCAAACCAATAATAGTAAGGTACGTTTACATGACACGACACAAGAATACACGTCTCGATGCCTCCAGCGCATACGCTGGTTGCGTTGAACACACCCCTTCTGCATGATGACAAACTCTTCCATTAAGAACGGCCAACTGAATCTCTATGTTGATTTCAAAATTATCAAGCTCAACAGTCTGACATGTCTTCCTCTCATTCATTCTTCACACAAGACAACGTGTCAGAAGCACTTCGCTAACACGACAAAAAGTTTAGTAAACGATTGGCACCAAGCTTGTCAGGTTCCATTTTCATTGCCAGCTTTTTGTTCGTTGAGTCTGCTTGTTCCTTAGAGGCTATAATAGAATGCTATCAATCCATTCTTACTCTGACCTTGACTTCGTTACTGTGGTCCGATCTTGAATTGATGATATACATACTGCGTGAATGTACTGCTTATGGCCAGTCGTATATTTTTGCTTTCATCATCTTAAAGCTCCAGACTGCCCTCTCATCCAGGTGCATATAGCCATTTACTCTAGTCCGCAAGGATGAAGTAAAACAATGCCCTTCTATTGTTCAAGCAATGATATATCACATACAGTTAATCGATTCACCGACCACTGATCCCTTCTGCAGGCTCAGACTACTCGATTGTAGAACCTTCTAACCTCTAGTAAGTAACCCACCCATGCCTCCTCAAGATCAAGAGTAGCTTATTTTCCTGAACCAAGAAATGACAGGCCGCCTCGATACAAAATGAGCCACTTGCTTCTCAAATCTTAGAAGCACCAGATACTTCCTTAGCCTTCGCCAATACACCACATAAGCTTCATAGTGAAATTTTATATCTTGTGCTGTCAATACTCGTGCCGGTCAACCCTTCGACCGAAGAACTGGTCCATCAGTCTATGTCCAAGCTGCTGAGGCTGTCCATGTCGACACCCAACGGCTGCTTTATGTTTGGAGCAAAGCCGTCATTTTTTGTCGTTTTCTTTCGTAATTCAATGAATAGAATTCTCCCCCGAAATCTGTAAGATCGATCGAAAATCGAGGATTCCGCCATCATCATAGCTCCTCCTCATCCTCAACGTTCGGTTTTTGGGTTTCGATATTGGAGGGTGTTCCTGACCCCGACCCAGATCCCCCAGAAACAGCTGAATCTACCTCTGATTTCAAGCCAGATCCTGTTGAGAGGTTCAGACCTCCCGATCCGTAATCCACACTGGGTCGGTATTTCTTGAGAGGACTCTGGAAGATCGACTTGCTAGGTGTATCAAGGCCTACAGCATTCGAGAGAAGATTGTTGTTGGGGGAGCCCCCAGTGGTAGGCACTTGTGACGTGGATTCGCTAGCTGCGTTCGGGGTTTGTGACAATTCCGGTGTGGCCAAGCTGTCTGGGTCTGCAGAATGCGCCCTCTTAAGCTGCATCATATTGTCAGCTCAAATATTCCGGAAAATATAACCGCAGGACTTACGTGAATACGATCCACGCCCTCAGCAAGTTCGCCCTGGAATTTGACGTCTTCTGGTGCAAGTTTGGCGTTCACATCCTTTGCGTACACTTCCTCCATCTTGCCGAGGTTCTCGTCGTCCTCTTCATCATCATCGTCGCTATCATCGGCGATGTTTCCGTTGCTCTTCTTTCTAGCCTTGCGTCGTCTCGAGGCTTCGGTAGCCTGGTCGCGGAAAGCGGAGAAGCCGACGGTGCCGCCAGCCTTGAGAGGTCCGAGGCTGGAGAAGTCTAGTTGACCTGACCTCCGTTTGGCTGATCCAGGGGTTGTCTGAGGGTTCTTTGAGGACTGTAGAACCCCGATCTTTTGCAATTGTCCTGCAATGTGGGTTAGTGGACGATCCTCCAAACGCCCGGTAATACTTACGCTCTCCTCGGTAAAAGAAGGTAAAGACAGCGTAGGGCTTGTCTGGTCCGTCAATGCCCGTGACTGTCTGTGTACTGATGGTCTTCGGATCAAGAGTCTTGGGCTTCGCGAAACTTGTCGTGTGTTCAACGTCGGCGTCGATGCCATTTCCTTCCTTAGAGCCCATGTCATCTTCGTCGCCGTCGTGAGCACCGAACTGGGGTGAGTATTCACCCTTCTTGATTTCGCCAGAGGCAAGCACGCGAAACATAGCCACCTTGATCTGCCCAGTCGCCTCAGGGGGTTCGTCATCGTCGTCGGACCATGAATCAGAGTCGTCCACGACAGCTTCAATAGGAGACTTGTCGTCAGCGCCATAGCGTAGTGTGTCCCTGCGTCCTGTAGATCCCTGTTCCACGTCGGCACTGGCGTTTCCTTCCATGGCCCGTTGTCGTCGGCGGCGTTTCTCAAACTTCTGGCGACGCTTCTCTAGCTTCTCGGCGGCATCATGGCCTTGGAGGTCCAAGCCGTTAAGCCAACGCTCGAGGCCAACCTCGCGGAATAGAAATTCTCGCTCAGCCAGACCGCCACCTTCAGAGTCTGGCACCTGGACCCAGCGGCTGTTGACCCATGTTTCTTCACCTGGTCGCAGAAGAGTAGCAACTTCCTCCTTGGCTCGGCCGTCAAAGTAGATGTAAGCAGCGATGGTCTCATTTTCGGAGTTTGTCATGGGGATGTAGGGGTTCACAACACCAGAGGACTTATTCCGATCACCGGTGTTCAGACCGCCGACGAACTGAGGCTTTGGGTAGGGGTTATCATCACTTGGCTTCGGGGTCGAGTATGGGATAGGCAAGCCGGGGGTGAGAAGGGTGATGGAGATGGCGAATTTCGCAGGCTCGGGTTTGTTTGACTCAGCGAGCTGAGGTTGGGGTACAGGAATGTAGGTACTGATTCTCGAGAGACGAGATTGCTTCTGCATGCCATACTCTGGCAGCGGGGCAGAGTTCGCATGAATGCTGACCGCAATGCCCTTGAAACAGGGCATCGTGACGGTATTTGGTTTGCTGGGGTTGGTGGCTGGTGTGTGTATATAGATTCGAGAAGAGGGGAGGCAGAGAGAAGTTGATCACGGCGGTAGCTGTGTAAGACTTGACCGTGACGTCTCGTCCCGTCTGCGTCTAGGCTCGTTGAAGGCTGGGCGAAGGCGAAGGCGAAGGCGAAGGCGAAGGCGAAGGTCAAGCTAAGGAGTCGCAAAGAGTGAACAGCAGAAGCAGTGGGTTGCTCGCTCGCAGGTGCTAAACACAGCACATGCGGACAGGTCGGTGAACTCAGCTTAGGTCTGGCCTCTTGGTGATTATCGGGTTCAGAGTTGATTCGGGAGACGTCGAGAGGAACAAGCGGGCGGGCGGTGGAGGGAATCGCAGTAGTTGGCCCGCAATGAGTCCAGGTAAATCGAGCTAGTAATAGCGGTCGGTACGTAGCGGTAGCGGTAGCGGCACGATTGCTGTCAGGTACCTTACCTTACCAGGTAACTTGGGGGTGGTCGGGGATGGCTAGGTGAGGTGGGATGTGGATTGTGGTGGAGACGTCGAGTTGTTCGTTCAGTTCAGTGACTGACAGAGAAAACCATGTCTCTCTAAATAGTTAGTGTGAGTGTAAATGGATGTGAAAAGGCGATAATTTAATTACACAGAGTAAAAAGAAAAGTCGATGAATGTTAGTGACGCCAGGCGGTGTTGTTGAGTTACACTACACTAACCCAGGTACCTCTAGTAGTGAAGAATGATGCGGGCACCATGTGTTTGATTGTTGGCAACAGAAAGAAGGTGGGGGGGGGCGCTTGAGGGGCTCTGAGAAATGGATCAGCCAGAGCATGCATTGGTGAGTGTCCCCTAAGCTACAGCAAGATGCTCAGGTACAATGGGGGGTCACGACAGCCTGAGCCCAGGCCCAGCCAGAGGAGAGCAAGTTGTGGATGTGGATGGAGGGGCCTAGAGGGGTTGAAAACATGCATGTGCACTGAAGAATTAGTTAGTGAATTTCAACGGGAAGACTTCAATGTGTAGGTAGGTAGGTAGTGTACTATAGGTAGTGACTGGAGATTGATGCGCTCTTCAAACAGTAAGAGTTTAATGCTCTATTTTCAAACAATGAATGCTATCGTCTTCTGTGATTGATATCACAGAACTTTCAGCCGTTGTCAATGGTGGGATGCCAACGATACAGCCAACAAACGGTGAAAGTGAATCAATCGCCCGCTTTAAATACGCATCAACGCCTGGGAACCATTGACCGTCGGTAGCCAGGCAAACGACTTGCAAATTACAATCCAATGGATGCATCCCTCGTTGTGAAGCTGAAGGAAGCGCACGTTGCTATTCTTAATAAAGCGTTCGTTCTTTGACAAGGTACCTAGGTAGCCCACTCTACCTGTTATGAGCTCGTCATCGAATTACAGTCAACTTGGCATGCATATTGGATCAGCATAGTCTAACTTACCAGGCAGTTTCCCCTGCATAATGGGTAAACACAAAATCCTCAGCTGACAACACATTCTTATTCTAAGTTAGCACTGCATATCATAAGCTACGGGTATCTGCTTCCACTCATTACACTCGGTCTCTCTATATTAAGGCCTCGCAAAAGTTCCCTTCTCTACAATTTATTACGTGACGTTCGCCTTCGAATGCTTGAAATTCCCTCCTCACTATAACTCGTTCCGATACCCGAATCCTTGTGTTGCACATCGTCGTCGTCATCGTCAAAACTTCCCTCATCTTCGTCATCAGCGTCGGCTCCTGCTCGAGGAATTTCCGATAAAGGCTGTTCAGGGTCCGCCTCTGGTTTGATTTCGGGCTCGTACTTGAGCGGTTGCTGTCTTCCATATGTTGGAAAGGTCTCTGCGCGATCTGTGTCCTCATCTTCATACTCATATCGTTCTGCCTTAAGCCTCCTGGTCTTGTCATCGGCATCTCCAGGCGGTGACCCTGAAGCCATGCTCCAAAGTCCCCAGGCAACACCCATAAAAATAACTTCAAAGGCCCAAAAAATAAAGGTCAAGGCAATGAATGTCGAGATGCGATAGTGAACCATCATCCACCGGAGACCACGAAGCTGAGCTGTGAGCTGAAGGTAGGCATGGTAAACCTGAATGGTTTGGCCCGCTTCAACCTCCACATACGCTGATTTGGGGAGATCCGAGGCTCTTGAGAACAAGACTCGCTCGGCCAACGGGATGATCATCGAGTTCGTGCTTGAACCTGGTGTGAATAAATGGTAAAGCAGAAATAGCACGCGAGACGCAGCCGATACTAACGGGTCCACGTAAGGGAATAAAGCAGGCCTGCGTGAAGTGAATAGTACATTGGCCCCGTCCAATCCTTGGTGTAGCGATGCGTGACGTTCAGCCGCAGCATGCAACCCAGCATCAGCTTGCGAGTCGACCATGTGCAGGGTAATCATGAAGTTGCCGCGCTCCACGTTTGGATTCGAGCGAGGCATCGCCAAAATCAACGACACATCGTACTCTTGCTGCGTCTTCATTGGTGGCGTTTGAAGGGAGACGATTCCATAGGGGTTGATGCCAGAGCTGTAACAATGCTATCAGTCAGGCGAGCAACATACACAGTATTATAACCCACCCATATTGAAGATGTAATGGCAAAGTTACGACCTCGTGAGGAAGGAAATTCTGGAAAAAGAGCAATGAAGCAATGGAGGCCGTGCAAAAGAGGGTTGCTGCTGTCGAAACGAGGAGTACGGTATTAACAACAGCTCGCTGAACAGGTTTAGACGTGATAACACGGGCGGTTTCTTGTAGGGTTTCCTTGTCAAGCAAAGTCAGTCGCGAATGGATGATAAATAACAGAACAGCTGACCATGCTATAATGCTTCAGGTCATTCGTATAGAAGACGTGGATATGAATATGAGCTAGGGAGTCACAGGTTGCGAAATTCAAGGGAGCAAAGGTCAAAGGGAGTGAGTGAGTGGCATGTGAAGGCGACAAACTATAACCAGCTTTGGAGAGCTCTGGCGGTTTCAACGTCATAATTAGGTACGTACCCACCTTAGGTAAGAGAATAGGTAGGTAAGTAGGTACCAACATTCAACTTCACGACCCGACAGCTCAAGCAATTGTGTAGCATAATTTCGACACATTAATTCAAAATATCTAATGTTTCAATAACGTCTACAGGCAATGATTCTCATTTCAATGAGGTAATATAGAAGAACAGTCGTTTCAATCTTTCCCAATAATCGTGACACAAATAAAAAATCAAAATAGTCTGAAGCAACAACAACAAGAAAGCCAGCGCTTCCATGCCAAATATCTGCTGTACAAGATAACAGCGTAACGAAGGTGTAAATCAAGTCGTGAACCAATTTCGTCGGGGCACTTTTCCTCCCGTAATCCTAACCTACAATTCAATCATTTCACAAGAAGCATCTCAAAAGTTCGTCCATCAAGTCGCTCACATCATAAGCGTCTAATTTAGCACGCCGCAAGGTAATTGCTTGGGACCAGCCCGACACTTCCGTCTCCGCCGTGGACTTCAGCCTCCCACCATCCATCGTCTTGGTGACGGAGGACCGCAAGATAGTCACCCTTGCCAAAGCTCAACTCCTCGGGAATGGCTGCTTGATACATGTACAATGCGCGTGCTGTAAAAAGGTCATGTTAGTCTCGTCCTCTCTTTGATACTGGCTAACCAAAGACCTACCATAATGCAGAATTGCTCTGCCATCTCCCGTATACAGCCGAGACGGATCAGCAACGCTTTGACTACGTTGACGGGTGCTGCCATCGTCATAATAGCTCATGGCCCTTGAAGCAGGGCGGCTGCCTCGACTCCTCTGAGAACCATAGGGATCATCAACCGGCGCGAGCTGAATTGCCATGTCGCTACCAGCATAGCTGCTTCCGGGGCGATTCTGCTGGGCAAAAGGTGAAGGAGAAGGCCCGCGGCTAGCAGCCTGCTGGGGTGATTGGGGATAATACCCCTGGGCAGAGCCATGCTTCTGTGGTGAGCTCATGACGGACGGAGAGCGTTGGCTAGCAGCATAAGGGTTGGGCGAAACCGATCTGTAGCTCATGTTGTCGTTCATAGGTGGCTGTGGAGACACGCTACGAGCTGGTGCTGGCGAAGTTGCTCTGGGCATATCAGAACCTCTGGTGCCAGGTCGGGAACCAGGTGACGATCCGTAAATACCAGATCCGCCACGAGACATGTCGCTTCCCCTTGTGCCTGGTCGCGAAATAGGAATTCCGCGAGTGTCTGATCGGGGCATCTCGCTTGCTTTGGTTCCCGAACGTGCCACAGGTGGTGTACTATAGCCGCCAGTTTCCCCTCTACCCATGTCAGTACCCCGAGTGCCTGGTCGAGGCATGGATGCTGAGCTATAGCTTCCAGGCTCGCCGCGTCCGTTATCGGTGGCTCTAGTAGGCTGTCGTGACACAGGGGACGCGCTGTAACTACCAGACTCGCCCCTGCCATGGTTAGTGGTTCGAGTAGCCGGTCGTGAAGCACTTGGTGGAACACTCTGGGTTGGGGATGGCTCAGATCGCCTTGTCTCGGTTGCTCGAGTGTTGGTCCTGGAAGCAGTACTATTGAATCCTCCTGGTGAACCGCCTCCACTGTCAAACATGCTTCGTGTCTGTGTGGTAGCCTTCTTGGTCGCTTCCTTCATTGCCCTAGAAGTCACTGCAGGTGGTGGGACACCCAGGCGTGAAACTGGGGTTTGGTATGATGGGGGCGGTGTTCCTCTCTTTGCCGCCGCAACATCCGGGTTCACGGGAGTCGGAGCTGTGCGAGAGGCTGAGGCTTGTCTTGAAGCAGCTTCTGATGCTGGCGCCGGAGTGGCAAGCCCGGAATAGTGATCAGCGGACATTCTCATTGATGACTGCTTGCCTAACGTGACACCTTTCAGCTCCGCAAGGGCCAGAGCGATTGGGTCTGTCTCCTCGGGTGTCTGTTCAGTGGCAGCTCCCGGCTTCTTCTTTGTGTCAGGGGTAGATACAGGGAAGACATTCTGTCCCACTCCCAGAGCCAGACTGGCATTGGCGTCGATGGGCTCGGGACTCTGAGTACGTTCTTTGGTGACAACATTACTGGACTCCTGTGTTTGCAACTGTGGTCGGCGAACGGGACTACCCGAGTTTTGCGTGCTCGGTGCGTGCCATGTGTTCCTGTTTGATGACTGAAGATCCTTGTTGCTCTTACGTCTGAATGGGCTGTGGTTCTTTAAGAAACCACCGCTCTTCTTCTTAGCAACTAATTTGACTGGGCTCGGACCATTGCTGACAGCGGGAGCGGGCGCCGGAGCGGGAGCGGGAGCGGGAGCAGTGACTGGCGCTGGAACAGGGGCTGGTGCCGGCGCAGGTGCCGATACTGGTGCTGGCGGTTGAGTTGGTACTGGGTTCGGCTTTATAGGATCCTGCTTGACGGGTGATGTTTTGCCGCTTGGTGGTTCCACACTAGAGAACGAGTTGGGGTTCGAATAATCACTATGGGAGTCTCTGCTCGAAGGTCGAGCAGATGTCACCTGCGAACTCTGGTCCGAGATGGGGCTGGGCCCAGTCCTGCATAGCATCGTCATGCCATCCAGGGGGTAAGGGTCGTGTGGCACGGCTGCAACAGCACCATGCTGGTTGGCATCATACGACACATGACCTGCAGGTTGTTGGCGGCGATACGGGTCCTCCATTGGTCGCCTTACTTCCAGAGATGTTCTTGCATCCATTGATTGCCTTGCATCGGCACTGGGTCGAGACTGCATGGAAGGCCGAACCTCCCCAGAGTGGCGCATCTCCAAAGACGGTCTTGGATTGTGCTGTCGCATATCTGGATGTCGCATGTTCGAGTGCCTCATATCTCCAGATCTGCCATCTGCGGGTCTCATTTCCAGGGGCCTCATTTGCTGTTGCATGTGGTGCCCTGTATGGTGAGCAACCTGCTGGGATGGTTGCTGACGCTGAGGAGAGTACTGCTGCTGGGGATGATGCTGCAGCTGCGAGGGGTGCTGAAGCTGAGAGTGGTGCTGCAATTGGGAGGGATGATGATGCTGGGGAGCATATTGCAGTTGAGCGGGGTGCTGCATCTGAGAAGGGCGTGGTATCTGCTGTTGACGCGGTTGAGGAGGTGCCTGGATCTGCTGAGCTTGAGGCTTTTGAGTGCCGATTTGGAGTATCTCGTCAGGGGGCAGCGTTGCTGGCTTCTGGCTTGGAAGGTCACGTTTGCTTGAAGCAACTTCTCTGTGCGCCAGGTCGTTGGCCAGAGCAGAATTTGGATCATGATGCGACTCGAATGTCGAAGGTTGAGGAGACGACGAACGGAAAGCAGGGTTGATGCTGCGAGGAAATTGAGCGACAGAATAGTTGTCGTCTTCTGACGTCTCAGATTGGTTATCGGTCACATCTCCACGACAGAAGTTGATATACTTGGGAGCGTCTGGGATCTCTTGTCCGGTTCCCTTTTCTGTAATGAAAGTGATGATGTCCTTTTCCACATCCATAACCTCCAGTGAGAGTCGGATCTTTTCGCACGAAGAATCGTCACTAACGCAAACCGTGGAGGCGATATTGGCAAAAGTCCACAGGCTACTCTTGGTGAAATCGAGTCGTTCTTCCTCCAAATCTTGGAATTTGTCGGCGGCTGACTTCCACTCTCTGTTCCATCTTGTTGTTGTGTCTTCGAGTGCTTTAACTGCATTTTCGTACTCCGTATTGGAAGTTGCAAGGCTGATCTGTGTCTTTTCGAGTTTGGCTTTGTTGCGTCGTTCTTCTTGGCCCATTACCATGTGGCCTTGAGCCAGGTAACCCTTGATCTTCAAACACTCTTGCTCATACTTGTCTCGTGTCTAGAACCAAAAGTCAGCGTCCATGGTAGTACAGAGTCGAGAAGAGTAGTCTAACCTTGTTGACCTGCTGTGTCTGCTGCATCTTGACCTTCAATAGCTTTTCGACGGTGTTCTGAATAATCTTTCGTCGCTCCTTCATTCCGCCAGCAAAGGCAGCGAGTGGTTCCTCAAGCTCTGACTTCATTTCTGCGCCAATGAGCTGATGCTGCTTGGCCATCTGTTCGACTTCGCCTCGGACGGTATCCAACGATGTCTTCAATGTGCCAGACTCTTGCGATCCTAAGGCTTTGCGACTCAGGTTCAATAACTTGCGGGAGTATTCCTCCTCAATCGATGCTCGAGCTGCAACGCATTCAGTCAGATGCTTTTCTTCCAACAACTTCACTTGTACGCACCGCCATAGAATGCTCGTAGCTCATCACATGTAGTCTTGGCCGCAGTCATGCGACTCAGCAGCGGCGCCACGCCGGCATCTTCTTTGCCCCAAAAGTTGTTTGCGACTGCAGTATCATGTATTAGTCAAATATACATCAAAGACATCGTCAAAGTTTGCTCACAAGACAGCGCAACGGCTGGAGTTTCAACCGTTGATGCGGGCATGATGCCCAAGGGTATTCAATTTCAAATGTCAAGACAGACGGACGTTATGTTGTTTCCAACGAATATGGATGATTAAGGACCAGCCTGAGTCGCACTACTCTCCACACTAAGCACAGAGGAAGCGAGACAAAAAGGATATCTGGTATGTAGCCCTTTCAATGGTGATGAAGGGAGTAATGTACAGTGAATGGAGAGCTAGCTGTATTGTTTTGGTGGCGTGTAGCTGTTGGCACAGCAACAAAGGGAGCACTGACCACCGGTGTTGGTAACAAGGAAACCTTGGAACAGCTCACGTGATGCGGGTATAGGCGTGTGGATCCACTCAACGTATCGGGATTTGCCGTTCTCAAGGGCCTTGTCGTTTTCCGTTACAGTACCTTGTCCTCCAAACCCAACATCGACCACCACCACCTTGTGTACAGACGTTCTTGACGATATCGATACTTGCATCACCACGCGCCATAAATATTTCGGGTCTCGTTGGCTTATTTGACGCCGAATCGCTACGGACTTCCCCCCACCCTGTCGGTTTGTAGCGTTTTCGGCGCCCTCCCTACGACGAACGTCGAGTACGACACGTACCTCCAACTCCACCTTCAAGTCGAGTCAGGCTCACGAGTCCTCTCTGTTCGACTACCGTTGCACGATCGCGCAGTCTCTGCAACGTCTCGACGACCGCTGTTCGCAGCTTCATCGTGCCGCTCCCCCATGTAGGCATCTTATATACGGACTCTTCCTCCTTCACACTTCCCCGCTCGCTCGTTTTCTGAGCCCTCCGGCCTGCCACCACAACGAAAGCAGGCGCTCAATCATCTCATCTCCCTCCGCCGCGAATACAACTCCATGGTCCCACCACCTCGAGCGGGATCATTTTCGCCCAATCCTGCGCAGATACTACAGACGGGTGCGAGCCATTCTCCTCACCCATCGCAGGCCGCCATTCTCAGTGCTGGCGCAAGCCCAAGCGCCAGCAGTCCAACGGGCACTAATTCCCTGACCAAGATTGTCGTGGCACAGGTCTATCTTCTACTCAGTACTATCAAGGAGGACAAGGACCGTGCTAAGTGGGAGCTGCAGGTTGACCAATTGAAGAAGGTTTGGCTACACTATCGCTGCTGGACATATCCCAAGTTTGCTGACAATGCATCTACTTACTAGCTCATCGATGAACACGGAATGGAAGTGTTTACTAAGTACTTCACCCGGCTCGTTGCCGGCAATGCGCCCCAGATATTCCCTGGCCTCAACAGGCCTGGCACAAGCCCTAACAACTATCACATTCTTGTTGCCGAGATGCAGAAGATTTCGCACGATCCCAATCAAGCAAGTAAGATTGCCGAATCAATTGAGAGTGCCACAGAGGACATCTTCCGCGACTTTGATCTTTCTACCTTTATGGAACATTTCAAGCTCGATGCATTAGAGAAGACCATATTAGCTCTAGCCTTTAAGCTCACTTCTCGAGCAGATTTAAAGACGAAAGGTTGGTTCATGCCATTAGGAAGTTTGTTTCGGGAGTATTCTAATGTCAAGGCAGCCGACGCTATATTATCTACTAACTTCCCCTCCTTCATCGATATCCTTTCTCGATTTGACCTCGACGCCCATGCCGATTTAACCCCATCTTTTATCGCCCTGATTCTGGACCGGTTTCTTCAATATCATCCTCCGAGCTTCAATGCTTCTTCTATGCGCGAATTGGAAACACGTGTCATCAGCCGATGGATGGACCAGTCTCCCGAGCGTACACCGCCTTCCGAAATCCTCGCGGCTCTCGATCTCAGTCGAGTGCTCGCTGATAGGCCTTTCAATGGGCTAGTTCGATATATCCAAAAGACGGGCCTCGATTTCACCAGAGACGAGGAAACATGTGTCTCTTATTTACAGAACCGCCCCAGTGGCTTGCAGTTGGGCCCCGAACAAGTTTCAGCTGCGATGACCTTCACTGCCATTAGTCAAAGCCCGCAGCAAGATACTGGTGTTTTGGTTGCTGCTCTCAGGAGAGTCCTACCGAAATCATTCGACTGGATGGAGGTCATCATTCTGTTCGACCAACCATCGACTCGTGTCTCTTCTCAGCAGTTTCTTCGACTTTACCAAGCTTTCTTGCCAATTGCACAGGACTCCAAGTCTGGCTTGATAGTGGATATTCAGAGGTTATGGGGCGGCGTTTGGAGGAATCCAGAGGCTCAGCTCTCTTTTGTTAGTGCCTATGCCTCTTTAACTCCCGATCAGCTAGACGCGACGACGATTCCCGGGCTCCAGCGCAGCATTACTATTGAGGAATACGCAAATTCGCCTGAGAATGTACAAGAGCGAGCAATTGTCGCCGTCAAGCATCCGTTAATATCCGTTGCTGCGCTCTCCTCGATCTTCAATGTTGCGCTCAGTTCCATGATGGCGTCGACGAGTATCGAGGCCAAGAGGCTCTTCCAAGAAGTGGTAGTCCCGAATCTGGACATCTTCCTGGTCTCCGCTTTCGAAGTACCTCGGCAGCATTGGGCCCCAATGGCCGTCGAAACACTCAGTTCTCTGTTCGAAAATTTTCTTTATAAGCGTTCTCCCCAATACGACTTTGTTCTGGATAGTGTCTGGAGGAAAGACAAGAACTGGGTTATTCAGCGCTTGGTAGACACTCATGCTGTTAAGCCGATGGACCTCCCGGTTATTCTTGAGCACGCTGTAAAGCATAACTGGCTTGACACACTGGTGTACCAGTCAAATGGATTTGGAGTCGATTTAGCCGCTCTGGCCCACGCTGAAGGATACTTGGACTTGTCCAAGTGGGCACGGTTCAATGCTGAGCGGAGTGAAGAGATGTATAGTACTCTGCTTCAGTTCTTGATGATAAAGGCCAACTTGGAGAGCCAGTTTCAGCGAGGAACTACTGATGACTCTTCTGTTAAGAACACAACGACCCTCCAAGTTCGTACCGTATCAGCGTTACTACGAATCCTCGAAGACTTTTCGCCCAATCCTCCTAGGCCAGAATTGATCCTGGTTCAGCGCGCTTGCATTATTGCCTACCCCCGGCTGATCAACTACGGCGAGGGTTACGACGATGTCATCGACGCCAATGGAAGGGATGGGAACCTCCTGTCTCCGGCCGCCAACACCAGGATGGAGGAGCACTACAAGAAGATGTATAGTGATGAAGTACAGGTTCGCAATATAGTTGAGGTCTTAGACCGCTATAAGCACTCCAGGGATCCTCTGGATCAGGACGTTTTTGCATGCATGATCCACGGGCTCTTTGATGAGTATTCTCACTATGCCGACTATCCTCTGGAAGCTCTGGCAACAACCGCAGTTCTATTCGGTGGCATCATTTCGCACAAGCTCGTTTCAAACTTGCCTCTTCAAATTGGATTAGGCATGATTTTGGAGGCTGTTAAGGACCATTCTCCTGATGAACCTATGTACAAGTTTGGCCTTCAGGCACTGATGCAGTTGTTCATTCGCTTCCGAGAATGGCCTGCCTTCTGCAGGCAGCTCTGCCAGATACCCGGACTCCACAACACGGAAGTTTACAAAAAGGCAGAGGAGGTTGTTCGTGAGCACGAAGAAGAGTTGGCCCGTGGGCGTAACGGCGCCGGAACGCCTCATGGACTAGGATTTCAAGGTGATGGTTTCCCTAATGGAAACTCAGATGAGCTGCCCAGTGTTGAGCGTCAAGCGCCTGCGTTTGCTGCTCTGAACGTCGATCCGCCAGCTATGGACGTTGAGTTCGAAGATCCTGACGAGGGTGCCCAGGACAAGGTCCAGTTCGTTCTCAACAATATCACCGAAGGCACACTACAGGCCATGTGTCAAGAACTTCGAGAGACCATGGAGCGCCGACATCAACAATGGTTTGCTAGCCACCTTGTTGAGGAGCGCGCCAAGATGCAGCCAAACTACCACCATGTTTATCTCGAACTGGTTAAGCTGTTTGAAGATAAGGCTCTCTGGAGTGAAGTCCTGAGGGAGACCTACATCAGCGTGTGCCGAATGCTGAACTCGGAGGCGACCATGCAGAACTCGACGGAAAGGACTCACCTCAAAAATCTCGGAGGCTGGCTAGGTCTTCTGACTCTGGCACGAGATCGTCCTATCAAACATAAGAACATCGCCTTCAAGCAGCTCTTGATTGAGGCTCATGACACGAAGCGACTCATCGTTGTTATCCCGTTCGTATGCAAAGTTCTGACTCAAGGAGCCACATCAGCCGTTTTCAGGCCCCCGAATCCATGGCTTATGGATATCATTCATTTGCTAATTGAGCTTTATCATCATGCCGAGCTGAAACTCAATCTTAAGTTTGAGATTGAGGTCTTGTGCAAAGGTTTGAACCTTGATCACAGGAGTATCGAACCTTCGGGCGAAATTCTGAACCGACCTGTCATTGAAGAACCGGCGGAGACCCTGGCCCCTGAACAACTAGATGCGTTTGAGAATCTATCGCTCAATGGCATCGGGTCCGGTGTGGGTGCTGGACTCTCACCTCAGGCTCTTGCGCCAACCATTCCTGACCTTGGTCCCCTGATTACTATCCCCCCAACTAATGAGATGGTTGTCAGCACTACTCGTCTTCATGAGATTGTTCGTACGGCCCTCAGCCGTGCTCTGCAAGATATAATCCAGCCTGTCGTTGATCGCTCTGTTACAATTGCCGCCATATCTACGCAGCAGATGATACACAAGGACTTCGCTATAGAGCCTGACGAGAACCGTGTACGCAACTCTGCTATTAGCATGGTGAAAGCCACCGCCGGTAGCCTTGCCCTCGTTACGTCCAAGGAACCCCTTCGCGCCAACTTTACTAACTACATGCGAAACCTCTCTACCGATCTCTCTCAAGGGCTCCCCGAGGGCACAATTATTATGTGTGTTAACTCGAACCTGGACTTAGCCTGCAATATCATTGAGAAGCAGGCTGAAGAAAGGGCTGTCCCCGAAATCGAGGAGATGATCGAACCAGAGCTCGAGGCTCGTCGACGACATCGTCTTCAGAGACCTAATGATCCTTACTTCGACTCAAGCCTCAGCCGGTGGGCCATGGCTATTCCTAATCCTTTCAAGTTATCACCGAATGTCAATGGCCTCAACCCCGAGCAGATGGCTATTTATGAAGACTTCGCCAGGCAACCACGAAGCGCCACGCTTCCCACGCCTTCGCATGGCCCGTCAGCATCCGATGCTACCAGATCCTTGGCCAACGAGGTGCTCCAGGATCAATTTAGTTCTATCCCTAGTATTCCGACTCCTGCGGAGACTCCTTCAATTCAGCAGCATTTGGGTGCACAGATGCAGCCCTATGCACCCCCTCATACCGCTGCTAATGCAATGACTAACGGTAGATCACCCGGCTTCCAGATGGATGTTCGTAATCTAGCCGAGCGGGTCAATAAGCTACTCCAGGAACTCATGAGGGTAGCCACCGAGTCTCCTCATGAACACTTCCTGGACCTACCGCGCCCATCTCCTCTTGTGGACGTTGTTGATGCACTCGTCCAGCACATCATCAAGACTTCGCAGAGCCATGAAGATTTTTCCATTTACGCGGCGGAACAAATCATTCAGCTCATCTTCTCGCAGGTTGACGACAACCTGGCTCTCGAGAGCTTAGTTCATGTTTTGGAGACGCTTAGGAAGATCGCTGGTCCTGTCCTCAACAGCCGCGTTCGAACTCTCTTCAGCCAGCAACCTGGCTCCACCTTCTTGAGTTTACCTCTGCTCGCGGCCTTGGTTCGGACGGACCTTTTGGATTGGAGAAATATCGATCTGGCTATGTCGAAAGCATTACAAGCCCGCAAAGAGGGATCTCTTGACTTTTTGGAGCACCTGCTCGACCTCACGCTGCTCGACTCCCGCCCGATTGCTTTGTATGCTGACTTTGCCCTGACGCTGGACGCAGCTTGGTCATGGATCTCAGATGACCCTGATTCTGCCGCTGGGCAACGCATCAAATCAAAGCTCACCAACTCCGGTCTCACACGGCCGACTCATGCTGACAGTCAGGCTCTCCAACACGAACAGATAGAATATGTTTTCGACGAATGGATCCATCTTTGCCGCAACCATAATGCCTCTGAGAAGGCTGTCACGGCGTTCGTGCAGCAGCTGCACGCTAAAGGGGTTATGCAGAACAGGGATGACCTCTTTGTCTTCATCCGCGTCACCATCGACTTGTCGATTGAGCGCTTCGACTACATTGTCCACAGTGGTTCCCTTGCCGATGCCTATGTCATGGTAGATGCCCTTGCTAAGCTCATTGCAACGTTCATCGGTATGGGCTTTGAGCCAACATCTACTCGCCCCGCATTTATCGACTCAGTGCTATCACTTATTGAGCTCATTCTCGTCAACCACCATGTTAAGCGCGGAGAGCAGCTGAGCCAGCGCGTTTTCTTCAGATTGCTGTCCATGCTCTTTTACGAAATTCAGGGGATTTCAGAGAGCCTGGCTGAGGATGAGCGTCGTGAAATTCTGCTGAGGATCGCTCGGCGACTGTTCAAAATCAACCCCTTGTATGTTCCCGGCTTTGTTTACGGCTGGATGTCTCTTGTTCAGCACCGTGCTTTCATGCCAGCAATTCTACAGCTGCCCAACGGTGTTGGCTGGGGCCCCTTTTCCGACCTGCTCTGCCAGTTACTCGACACTCTCGGTGATCAGTTGAAGGTTTTCGAGGTATCCAACGTTGCCAAAGACATTTACCGGGCTTGCTTCAAGCTGCTCGTCATTCTACAGCACGACTTCCCCGAATTTGTCGTGGCCAATCACGCCAAACTTTGCTCTAGCATTCCACCTCATTGCACGCAGCTCATTAACGCTGTCCTGGCTGCAAATCCCCAGCAGAGTCCTAGGTTCAACGAGCTTGGTGGTAAGATCCAGTTCGACGATATGCGCCTCTTTGCCGGTCTTATGAATGAAGCCAGCGTGACACTTCAGTCTCGCAGTCTTCTCAAGGTCCTAGACCAAGCACTTCAGAGTGGACCAAATGAAGATATCGTTGCCAATATCACCCACGCCATGACACATGACACTCCAAAGACATCTACTTACGGCCATGTGCCTGTCGTCGCCAACACCAGCGTTATTGACGCTGTCGTTCTATATATCGGACATCGTGCTGTCGAGAAGGCAGCACAAACTGGCGCAGACCTGTCCCTGACTGGTGACGAGAATGAAGTATCACTTCTTTCTCTGATCATTCATGAACTCCCTGCCGAGGCCAGATACTATATCCTTGTCAGCCTAGTCAACCAACTTCGATATCCCAGCGCCCACACTGCCTTCTTCAGTCAGGCCCTCCTTTCCATCTTTGCCAAGGATCTCGGCGATCCTGAGGAAGATGAATTCCGCGAGGACATCACCCGAGTGCTGCTTGAGCGACTGGTTAGTTTCTGGCCTCAACCATGGGGTCTGTTGTACACTGTTGTGGAGCTTGTGAAGAACGAAGACAAGTATGGATTCTTCAAACTTCCTTTCATCGATGACGAGAGTCACGAGGTCAGTTAGATATTCGCCTGCTGTTAACATGGGCCCGTTACTAACGTTATCTCTAGGTTGCCAAAAAGTTTGCAGACGTGCTTCAACGAGCATAGGTCGCGGGTCATATAGTCACACCGTGATGGAATGAATAGGACTGGGTAAAACGTCACAAGGAGGAATCTATAGGAGAAACGTATTTTATTATCGGCGGAACTCTTGGTTTTTGACGGTGCATCATTATGAGAGAGGCACGGGGCGTTGGGTCCAAAAAGAATTCAGAATTATAGAGGCGCAAGTGTTACTACGGCCTTGGGGCAGACTCGTCTGGGGGGGCGAGGATGTTTCCAGGCCGATATCACATTGCAGTAATACTGTATAACTGTACGATAGTCGTTACGATGTTGTCGGAAGAACATACCAGGCGCATGATTGGTTTCGGAATACTGCCCCTTTGGTTAAATACGTGATAACAATTTGGTCCTGTGTTTATAGAGCAGTTGGGAACAGGCAATATGCTATCTCTCTCGATTAGATGGTGACATGACCACGCATTACTGGAGTAGCTGTTCCTGAGAGCTTGACCATGGCGATCTTGGACTCTTTTACATCAACGTCAACTACAATATTACTCTCCCTGCCCATCTCAACACCCTGGTCAATCTCATATGTGAAGCTATGATCACCTAGGCTCGACTGTTGAAGCGAAAGGTAGCTAGAGAGAGCGCTCGCGGCACTGCCTGTCGCAGGGTCTTCCATGGATGCTTCCATCATTCTCGAGCGGATGGAATAAACTGTTATGCCGTCGTCTTCACGCTGGCCATTGACAACATAGTAGTACTTTAGCAAGAGGCCGTTTTGCCAGCCGTCGTCCAGAAGTTCGTCCACAGACAGGTTTACCCCGCTCATCTCAACTTTGGCCAGATGCTCAAGATCCGGGAGTTTGATGAGCGCAAAGGTCATGCCATTGACGATACTGAATAGCGGGGCCTGGAGCTCGGATTCGCGTATCGCAGGGTCCTGGGATATTTGGGCAGCGACCGGGGCAGACAGATCGGCAAGAGTCTTCCTGTGACGACGAACATTGTGCGGGATAGCAGCTTGGATATAACCAGGGCGGATCTGGGTGAGAGAAATAGAGCCGGCCTTGGTAACGACGGTATCGACACCGTGGGGGATGAGGGTAACAGCGGCGCCGATAGTTGGGTGCCCAGCAAAGGGGATCTCTGTGTCGACTGTAAAAATGTCGATCACTCGGCGGGTGACATCACTGTCGACATCGGTATCAGGACGGGGTTCGTGGATAAAAACGGTTTCTGATAGATTGAATTCGAGGGCAATTCTTTGTTTTTGCTCTTGCGTAGGCTCTGGTATATTTCTATCTGCGGGAATCGTGACAACGGCAAGGGGATTTCCTCGATATCGAGTGGTTGTGAAGACGTCGAGAGTAACAAAGGGAAGCTCCATGGTTGGTTAAGGTTTGGTGGCTTTCAGCTGTGAATTAGCTTCAGAAAGACGACCACGAAGATCATAGATTAGGTACGAGGCAACTAGACACAGGAACGGTAGACGGCCTGAGCTTGTGAATCTCGATAGCAGGAGCTTGCTTGCTTTGGTGGTTGGTAAAAGTATGACGATGAGGGAGGGGGAAGATTGTGGTGTGGTGGGGTGGGGTCGATTGACAGGATGGAAAAGTAAAAAATGACTCGGAGTTCTCTCAGGTGAGTTTGAGTTTACGGGGTTGGGTACAGGGTAGATCAATCCCCCTCACAAGTCACGCCCACTTACTTCACTCATGGTGGATAGGCTGTTGCACTTAGGTAAGGCACAGAAGCGCGAAGCGGAGCAAAGACGGGGATCTCCAATTGACCAATCATATAATAAGGATTCCTTAGCGTTGTCCTCGACCTGCTCGACAAGACGGCTGCGGCGGCCTGAGGCAAGGAGTACAAGTATGTACGAGGTCTGTAAGGCGCCAAGATACCAAGAGTTGGACGAACGACGGGACTTGCAAGGAAATGGGAGAGGGAGGCTTTTCGTAGGCTGGTTTTCGAGCGATCTACGGCCTAAATCTTACGATGACTTCATGACGGAGAGGACACGAGCAGGGTACACCAAGGAATATATATATATGTAGAGGCAGATTCTGGCTTTGAGAGACAGCGTGATGTAGTCACAGACTTGACTTATTACAGCTCAATGTGACCGGCAATTGCAACAACATGGGTCAGCAAACCCATCGAACGATGTTGAACAGGGAATTAACCCGGTCACGGCTGTGATCAAGACAAGAAGAAGCTTAGGCAAGGTCTAGGCGTAAGTGGAGAGCATCCATGTTAGCGGCAGACGCTTGTCGCAGCTGGCGCCGCAAGGGGCAGAGCTAGAGATGCATCATTGGATGATCCACCTCGTGGCATGCAGCTCTGAAGTGACATTCAACCGCCGTCCGTTCTCTGCTCTTCAGTCAGGTCAGTGTAGGGTAAACATTTCCAAATGGTGATCCTCGAAAGGTCGGATCATCAGGAGGCGATTCGTGCACTCGAAGGATGACGCAGCATCTGCATGCCGAGGTGCTGGAACTGTTAGTGGTGGATAATAAACGGAGGCTCTGCGAGTCGTGTAAGAGAATTGGATGGAGGTGGGATCTGACCAGATCTAGTTCAGGGGGTTCAGTACTCCGTATCCGTAGGCTGACAGACATTGAGCGAGGTGAGGTGAGGTGAGGTGAGGTGGTCAAAGTTCCATTTGCAAGGGCAGGATATCGCAATCGAATGTCGGTAATCAAGATCAATGATATACATAAAAGTGAACATGGTATTGTAACAAATAAAGCAAAACTCGGACTTCGTATTGCCGCGTAACATTTTCTGTTCTCGCTCACTTATAACAAGACGAGACTCTACGGCTAATCGCAAGTCATGAGAAAGAAAGCCTCGGCCGGCGACAGCGCACTGGAACCCACTGTATGTACTATGATCAAAAGAGAGATGATGAAATAGAAATGTTGCTATTGGCTGCAGAGTCCAATACTGTACCTTATTGAAGAGTGCAGTGTCATGTAACTTACACATCGTTTGCTTGCTAGCTGTGGATTCGGCCTCAGGCACAGTTATTACCGTCAATTTCAGGAAATAGGTCACTTGTTGAATTGCCATGGGCGACGGGTGAATGGAGTCGTTTGAAGGAGCCGGACAAGGGGTTCGAGATTCAAAAGAGGGCCTCGCCACGGTCTTGGGAGACTCTTTGATGATTCGGCCCACTCGTCATCTCCATTGACTTCAATATCCGTACGTAACTTGCTCACTGTATGTAATGTACCGAGGACGAGATTAGAAATTACACCGGGCCTCTTTTCCGATTATTTTAACGCTTGTTATGCACTGATTGATTGTCTCGTACAGCATAAGCGTGTCGGAGAGAATGCGGTGTAAGAATATGGTTGCACGGAGCAAACATGTATGCAGTCTTGATGCAGTCTGATGCAGTTGCAGATGCGGTGTGATCTGTAGGGGGAAAAGGTCGCGGTCCAGGGTATATCTTGACACGCAGTTCAACGTATTAGCCATCCAATGCAATGCCTGTCGATACCTGAGCTCAAATCCACGGTCATTCTCGGGCGTTCCCCAAAAAAAGATTTCAGGGTCCTCCGAGAACGCACTAAACCAACTAACAGAACATCGACCCGAAGTGGCCCGGGTCCAAAAAACCGCGGATGAGGCGGAAAAACAAGAGTCCATCATTCCATCATCAACGAGGCGAGGCTATTACCCAGTGAGAGGCTGTCACAGTGGCCCAATTACAGTCGTCGCAGTGCAGCTAGACCAAAAACAGAAAAGAAACAGAAGACGTTGACGAGTCAAGGTGGCTAAACTGTACAGAGTAAGTTCGATGATTAAGGTCTCCGAGCCAATGTTCTTTGCCTGTTTGGTTGCGTAAGTTCCGTTGCCTCTAGGTTGGTGTAGGGCATCATCGATAAGTACAGCCAGCATGTGCAATCGTTGGTTATTGGTACAAAAGGCTGAAATGGCTGCTTGTTGCCTGCTTGTTGCCTGCTTAAGAGTCATCATTCTCTCCAGTTGCATACCAAGCAACCAACACTTTATGCTTACAGAACCCCTCCCTCACATCCAGAATACCAATACCACCCAAGCAAAAGCAATGAGGAAAAAAAAGTGTTGTCAGTTGGGGTCGGTCGTTTTTCACATTTGGGTCTTGCGGCTGGAGACATGAATTACAAGGATGCTCCCAGATACATATGTACCCATTGGCTTGACCCACCGATCTTTAGCGCGATCCACTTCTCGGCAGCCATGCACGCCAGTCTTGACCAATCGAGTTTGGCTGAAACGAGAAAAAAAAAGTTCAAGCTCTCGTGCTCTTTCCGCTGCATCTGCGAGAAAAAAAAAAAAAAAAAAGTGTGGCAGACCCAACACCAAGCGCCATTCTTTCCCGTCATCCTAAGGATAATCGCTCCTTCTTTTGTAAGTGAAGTCAGTCGATGGAGACAAGCATCTTGTCTCCGGACCTATCAGCTTACAAGAATTGAATCATTGAAAAGTCCCTTCTGAGCTAGCTCCCCGTTTCTGAGGTGCGGTGCCTTCCCCAGCACCACCTGCACCTGCAGTCCCTCTTCGCCCACCTTTGCCCCCCCATCTAATCCCCTTCCTCGTGGTTGCCATCGTTGCTCCCTTGCTCTTGCTCTTGCTCTTGCTCTTGCTCTTGCCTGTCTGCGTCCCGTCCGTCGTCTTTGCTCCTTCCTGCTTTGTCTTTGTCGTCAACATCCGTAGACCGCCTCCACCCTCGGCTTCAATGGAACTCTCCAGTCTAAATCTAAACCCACTCGTCTCAATAACAAACTAAACACTCCCACCACCCCCTTCGACTATCTATCTATCTCTCCCTCCTCCTCCTCCATCCATCCATCCATCCATCCTCCCATACCATACCTTGCCTTGCCTTGCCTTGCCTTGCTGCCTGTGCACATAAACTGCATCACCAGGCTGTCTGTTGCCGTGCCCTCGCTAGATCAATCAATACAGTAGACCCTTATAGATCCCTTGGATCTGTTTCAACACTTGAGGTTACTACGTACAATTGCTCTGCGAAGTTCTGGTGACCTTGACCTTCCTCCCAAGTCGACAGTCCATCATCTTGTAGACAGCTCGACTCTTATCCAATATTGTCCCTCGTCTCGCTTCAACACAATCGCCAGCCATGCCTTACAACACGCGCCGAAAGTCGCTTTCTTTACCCAGTCTTGGGATTCATGTCCCAATGACACATGCTGCTCGAGCTGCTGCTGCTGCTTCCAAGAACGCTTCAAGATCGTCTTCTTCGTCTTCATCAAGTGCTGCTTCATCCGCCTTGTCACCGTCCTCGTCTGGCTCCGAGGCCCCCGAAGCGCATCCCAATAAGCGACAGAAGCGATCGCATTCCGACGACATTGCCATTGAGCAGACACCTCCTCCTTCACCTACGCCAGGCTCAAGCCTCGACCTTGATACAAATCAGTCCCCCATTGACTTCGAGACGATCAACGACGACATTGTCGAGGCAGTTATTGTTCAATTACAGTCAACTGGAAACCGCCCTCACCTCGTCAAGGAGCTTGCTACCGTTCTGGCACAACGTCTTACCTCTGTTCAACAGTAAGTTTGAGCCACCGGCTATCCCTCCAACCCCTCAGCTCCGTGCGCTAACATTCCAATCCCAGTTCTGCCAACCCTTGCGCAATCATCTCTTCAAGGCTGGCCTCATATGCTAAGCGACAATGCTGGAGTGACACAAAACCATGCCCTCTCGCCAAGGAACTTGAGAGCGTCCACCCTCGAAGGACCTATTATTTCCTCACCACTTGTCCTCGTCAGCCCATTCCCGAGCCCAACTCCGCAGTGTCTGCTCATGCCGCCCTCGAAACTCCTTCGGTGTCTCTGACGGATGATTCCGGCTCCGATGACGATGCCCGCCGGCGGGAGCTCAGCCCATCGCCCGAGGTTGACCTTTCTGACCATGGATTCGAGGAAGGTGACGACGATGTTATCATGCCTCTGACTCCCATCGGCTCTCTTCCCTCTCATCACCGTTACGTGCCAAACCGTCGCAACAGCCGTCACAACTCACCGCCTCTGGAAAAAGATGAGCGGGAGTTTACACAAACGGCCGACTTCTTGCAGAAACGCAAGTTCGCCGAGGACACCCCTGTTGCTGAATCCGCCGATCGCACCACCCACACTTCAGAGTATGGGTACCGCGACGACTTCTGGTTCGGCGACCATCGCATCTTCACCTCAAATACCTTCCTTACCAGCCCCGCGGTGAAGCCTAGCTCCATGTCAAACACGGCATCTAGCCTACGAAAAGAGGACGATGGTGAGAGCTGGCTAAAGTTTAGCAAGCTCATGGAATGGGACCGCGGCGCTGAGAGCATCGAAATTGATGAGCTTGATTGCTTACTCGATACGTGCTAAGCAATTGCGACTTCTCTGGGCTGGCGCAAGGGGTCATGGAGAGATGATTGAGATGATTTGATTCCGTCATGTCTGCGACGACGGACATACGACATACTTATATACTAATTGCATGGAGGGGCGCCCGTGGAAGTACCTTCATATTTAGACAAGTTTGGTGTTTTGGGTTGTTTTGGTTCGGACTGGGATTGGAATACCTGGAAAAGGGATCATAGCATCCCACGGCTTTGATCATTTGGCGTTAAAAAGGATGCGGAAGCTGGGGATCTAAAAATGCAATGCCGCTCATAGTACTTCGACTTTTTGAATATTGTACATACATCATCCTATATTCTACAACCC
Source organism: Fusarium mundagurra (assembly GCA_013396205.1). Classification (NCBI taxonomy): domain Eukaryota; kingdom Fungi; phylum Ascomycota; class Sordariomycetes; order Hypocreales; family Nectriaceae; genus Fusarium; species Fusarium mundagurra. The sequence goes on from JAAOAN010000084.1 coordinate 142,076, forward strand.
ATCTCATTCCTTTCATATCAATCATTTGCATTATGTCATGTGTTGAGTCGTCATGAAGTTTTGTCGTTGACCTTCAACTCGACCCAAACCAATGTGCCCATTTGCATTATGTTCGGTCGTTCGACCTTGACGATTTCAAGGCCTGGTGTTTTAGCGACGGCCTCTTCGACTAAGCCCTCGATGTCGCGATTCCACCAACATCCGTACTTTTCGAAATGTTTGCTGGCATTCTTATCAAGAAGTCCATTGACAATACCGTACCAACCCTTGCCGTGTTCGAGCAGAATGATACGGCCTGACCCTGGCTTTACAACCTTGGCCAAATTATTGACTACAGCGACAGGGTCTGACACTGAACATAAACCGAAGGTCTGTATAACTGTATCGTATTTCGTCGTCGTGGGAGTCGCGGGACCGGGAATCGGGTGGTGAGCGTCGGAATGAATTAATCGGAGCTGGGAATCGAGATACGAGAGTTGGCCTCCGGTGTGATCGGCCATGGTAGATGCGCGGACGATGGGAGCAGAGTTCTCCATGGGCGGAACAGTCTTGACGAGTCGCTTTCGAGCAACATCCATCATATCAACCGAAATATCGAGACCGGTAAACGATACCACGCCCTTTGGTAGTTTGGCACCAGCCTTACCCTCTGCACGCAGGGTCAATGGCTCCCAGTTGAAGTACTCCAAGTTTCGCCCTGTGCCCATTGCTAACTCTAGCACATGTCCGTTTGCACGCTCCGCTATGCGCTTCCGTAGCTTCGTGATACCCATCCACCACTCAGGAAGAGCCAGCTCTTTGTCGAACTGCTCTGCATTGTCGCCATCGAGAGCCGGCGGTCGACCGGTGGGTGTGGAATGTTCGCCGGTGCAACTGCAGGGTGTCGCTTTGAACGATGCGGCAGCTGTGCCGAAGATGTAGAAGCCAAGCGCACCGGCGAGAAGAGCTGCGCCTGTCAGAGGGAGCCATGTCGATGCCCAGAGATCGCGAAGGGTTTCGGCTTGTGCAGGAGTTGCCGAGGTCGAGGAATTTGAGGGAGAGGGTGGAGGCTGAGGTTTTCTGAGCGTACTGGATCAGTATGATCGATCTGACATCACATGTATTGAGGAGTCGCTACGGTTTGTAAGTTTTTGAGATCTTGGGTGGAGGGCGAGACGTTGGTGTTTTTATATTAGGGCGGGGAGGTCGAGGAGTAGAGCTCGCAAAACGGCACTGGATACGACAAGCTCTCGTGACGAGGCCTCGACTCGGAGAGATCATAATGACGAATTTTCCATGGAATTGAAGCGGTTCTTGGTGTCTTGAGGAAATCTGAATTGTCTGATTTTACATGTGGAAGCAGGTAAAAAGACCTAAAGCTAAGACAAGGGTTTCGTGGAGCGAAGCGGATCCAACGGGCTAAGTTAGTGGGTCCGATATCGCCTGGCCAGGCACTCACTCATTCATCTTATTGCGGAGTGTTAACGGCTTCGTGAAAGAGGACTTGCGACTTACAACAACATTGTCTTGATCCTTGAATATTCAAGACAAGAACCATAATATCGCAAATCACATACCTGTCATTTGTTTCTTATTCGCCTCTGATACCCCCTTCCTGTAATAAAAAAAAAAAACATGGCGTCGCAAAATGACCTCCAGGAACTTATACGCCTCCTCACGGCGCGGAAAATGTCCATGATGGCAGCAATGGGACAGGTGAAGGCTCTACAATCCAAGAATCTGCGAAGGTATATATGACTTGTGTAACCAAGTAATACCCCGATACTAACGCGTCTGAAATAGTATAGCACAAATCGCAGATGCGCCATTGGCCACAGTTGAGGAAGCGCTCAGTGGCGATGCAAAGGCAGCAAAGAGTCTTCACACAGCATGCAAGAACCATGAGAAGAAATCAGGAACGAAGCGTGGAGCAGACGATGGCGCGGCTCCCGCTGAGGTAAAGAAACCAAAACTGGAGACGCATAGACGAGATCTAGATTATGGCTCCATGTCCGGGGACGATCTGGAGGCTTCTCTCGAGTTGCCACTGGAGGAGGATGAAGACATCATTCGAAATACCACCATTCTCACAAACAGAGCGCCCTTGTTTTTGGCCTTTGCTGTTGAGCTGTTGAGGTACACTATGCCAGAACAGCCCCTGAGTAGCCGATTGAGTCTAGCACAAGCAGTGGTGAGTGCCAACTCACGAACAAAAGCCATCAGCATAGGTATCGAGAAGGCTCCCCCAGGAGGCGAGGAGAAAGCCCCTCAAGGTCAACCGAAGATCACTATCATGAACCGACCTATTCCAGTTTTGAAGAGAAGCGGCTACACTTGGTCAGGATCTTCTCAACCAGCATCATCCAACGCTTCGTCAGTTACCCTTCAGGGGAGTCAACCAAATCCAAGAGGCTGGACTGCAAGTCAGAAGTTGACATCAAGAGGGTCGGTATTTATAGCTCATGCTATACCTATAACATCACCTGCGATGCGTCCGGCAGTTTTCAAATCATTAATGGCTGAGAAGCCGGAGCTGAAGACCGCAACTCACAATGCTTGGGCGATCCGAACTAGCTTTGGTAATTCGCCCCTGAAGCAAGAAGCATCGTTTGACGATGGTGAGTCTGGTTGCGGAGGCTTCTTGCTCCAACAACTTCGTGATCTCGATATCAGCAATACGTTGGTTGTGCTTACGAGATGGTATGGCGGCATTATGCTTGGGCCGGATCGCTGGCGTCTCATGAAAGAATGTCTCAACGACGCCTTGTCGTCTCAAAAGCGTACATCAAGTTTAAATGGCGAGCCAGTTTGGGCTTTGAATCTTGAAGACAAGAGTCCTTCAACATCGACGGTTGGCATGCCTATCCATCGACCGGAGGGTGCACGAAACTACATCCTTCGAGCTTTCGCACCAGCAGACGACAGTGGAAAGAAGACTGTTACAGCAGCCAACGAGGAGAAGCAAGAGAATCTGGGCCGTGTGCTGGGTGCACTACGCTTGTTATTTGCCAGTTGGGCTAGTATTCTGAGCCGTGATGAGTTGGATAAACGAGCTTGGACGTGGTATATGAATCTTCGACCTGATGTAGATGCTGGGCCGGCAGGTTGGGGAGCGAAGGGGACGTTAAATTTGGGAAGAATATTAGACCTGAGGAGAAAGGAGACTTCGTGATGTGCATCTACGGTTGTTAGAGGATTGTAGGTTGGCAAGACACGGTGCCCTGAAAGTGAAATCAAGGGTAATTCGCAAGATCAATATTCTTGGGTCACATCGTTCAAGTTTCTGCTTTGATGGATATTGATGACTGCAAGTGAGTGTTGCTCCAGAGATATAGCAAACTTCAAGTCTAGACATGCTGGGCACTTATGGTTTTGAGGTTGGGGAATCTCGTGTTCAATATGTTATGTCATTTTATCATTCACTCTACATCATTGCATCCCAGGCCTATATTGTATCACTTCTTCCCCAGTGTAATCGATGAACATTTGACTGTCCACTATAGGCAACCCTTAACCTGGAGACGCCTAAACAATAAAGATATACCTAGATTTCGCGGCTGCAGTGCTATTTGAAGCCACCGTATTTGATGCTAAGGTTTTGATACAGCAGTTAACTCAATGAATATGATACAATCCAATTGGCTCAGCAACTGGACATACAAATATGGCAATTTTAAGCCTCAATAAATTCAAGCATGCTTTTCGCATGTATGAAACCTCACTCCAGAGTTATGAACTTATCGTATATATTAACTATCCCTTAGGGGAGCTAGAAAATATGAGACTTTAAAAGAGAATGCTAAAATATACTCAGTAAAGACTTTTTTAAATTTAGACTAAATTGCCTAAGCCTTGTTATCACTTAAGATAAAGCTCTTAAGTTTTCTTGCCCCCCTCTGCCGTCATCCCATGAGTAGGTACTGCGTCTTATGTCTCTGGTCTTGCCTAAGGTATCACTGCCCGGAGCAGTTGTATAGATGCTGGTCATTTCCTCGCCTGTATTAATTCGCTAAGGCGCAGTGGCAGAGTGGTCTAATGCGATAGACTAGAAATCTATTCTCTTCGGAGGCGTCTGTTCGAATCAGGCCTGCGTCGAATTGATCTTTTTGCTTCTCGTACGTCTGCTATAGATGATAAAGCAATTCCATAGAGTTTTGTTTCCTCTATGGCCAAGTATATTCTTATGCTGTTCAACTGTCTCTGTCTCTCTCTCTCTCTTTCTTCTTCTTTTTAGGCAACCTATTGTATGTTGCTGGGTGAATATGCAACATCCGAGACTTTGACTTTCATAAGCCTAGACTAGACAGGAAGTAAGTCAACTTGAGTCAGGACTTCTGCAATTAATATATCTGACTTGGCGGGATTCCTCACTGATCGGCTGGTATCCATCCAATGAAAGCGAGTGAGAGTTATGCTCCGTGATTAATATCTCCTTACCTATGGCCATTCCGAACAACGTCACTCTTTGTCTCTGGATCTGTCTCGGGAGTGTTCAGAGACAAAGAAAAGACAGAGACAAAGAGATTGGAACGCGACCAAGACGCGTCTTCCATCAGTCATACAGCCCCAAACAGCCCGCCTCCCCGAGACAACCATGAATGAGAGGAAGGATATTGGATGTAATTGGGCTCGTGAATCACTCACCAATGGCTGATCAGAAGTCAAACTTGAGCAATCGAGCTAGTAGTCCCAAGGGATGCGCTATTGGATGACTCCAGCTGCTGTCGTGCTGTGGGGGCACCCTCTGAAGGTGCCTGGTTTTTAGTGACTCAACTTGTAAGGATCGCGCTGCCACTGCACTGAATGATACGTGAGTACTCCTTAAGGTAGGTAGGTACTAAGGTACTTAAGGTTCTATGCATTGTTGACGCGCCAAACTACCTACTAAACTAAACAAGTCCAGTCCCTTCTCGTCCAAAGTAAACACAAGACAGGGTAATTTCATTTCATCCTCCATCGCCAGAGAGATCTCATCATCTCAGGGACTTTCAGGCACATTGTCCACAACGCCCGCCACAAACCCAATCTCAGCAACGACGCCGCCATCAGCATCACCATTTTCTGGCGATTCTCACTATCAAGAATACGAATATTCTTCATTACGCCATTCAAAAATCCCTTGCATTGCTGGCGCTGAATCTTTTGCTGTACCTGTTCATTTCCAGGTGTTAGGTAAGGTAGGTTGGTTCACAGTCACCTACCTATGGTACCTTGACTTTAGTAGTTCGTAGCAGGCTGGACCCTTTTTCTTCGTCTAATTACCTACGTCCCCCGCCTTGCTCTCTCCTCTCCCTCCCCCACCATCGATCGGTAGGTAGAGCCTCTCTCCCAAAAGGTCACCAACGAGCAAGGAGACCAAGGACAGGAAGATAAGACATTTTCTCTGCTGTCAGAGCAACTCGAGTCTGGGACTTGTTCCACGCATCTATCTATCAATCGCATAAGGAAACGAGACACACCCACGCTCACACCGATCTTTGTCGTACCTTAGCTTGCCTTACTCTGATCTGTCCCACCGCATCTCGAGCTTGAACCTTCAGCTAGCACCGTCAACACCGCCGACGCAGTGTCTCTCGCTTAATTCCTCTAGAAGCGACTCGCGCGTTTCATCCTTTCTTCAATCCGACTTTCGATCTGCCTCTCCTTCTTCGCAAAACAGGTACAGGGACATATCACCGACCATGGAGAACTATCAAAAGTTGGAAAAGATTGGTGAAGGTACGTGTACTGGACAGACAGACAAGCCTTGTGATGCTTGCCCTGTAATCTTCACGCCACCGGCTTTGCCCTCCCGAAAACCCAACGCTGACACTTTCCAGGTACCTACGGTGTTGTCTACAAAGCTCGAGACCTTGCCAACGGCGGTCGAATTGTCGCCCTGAAGAAGATCCGCCTCGAAGCTGAAGATGAAGGCGTCCCCAGCACCGCCATCCGCGAAATCTCTCTCCTGAAGGAGATGCGAGATCCCAACATTGTTCGTCTGTTCAATATCGTCCATGCCGATGGTCATAAGCTGTACCTCGTCTTTGAGTTTCTTGACCTCGATCTCAAGAAGTACATGGAGTCTCTTCCCGTGAGCGATGGCGGTCGAGGCAAGGCCCTGCCCGAGGGTTCATCCCCTCACTTGCAGCATCTTGGCCTGGGCGACATGGTTGTTCGAAAGTTCATGTTCCAGCTTTGTGACGGCATCAAGTACTGCCACTCCCACCGTGTTCTCCACCGCGATCTCAAGCCCCAGAACCTCCTGATCGACAAGGAGGGTAACCTCAAGCTCGCTGATTTCGGTCTTGCCCGTGCCTTTGGCGTGCCTCTGCGCACCTACACCCACGAAGTCGTTACTCTGTGGTACCGAGCCCCTGAAATTCTCCTAGGAGGGCGTCAATACTCGACTGGTGTCGACATGTGGTCTGTTGGCTGTATCTTTGCCGAAATGTGTACAAGAAAGCCTCTCTTCCCCGGTGACTCTGAAATTGATGAGATCTTCAAGATCTTCCGGTAAGTACCAAGACTGTATAGAGCTTCGAATTTCTTCTCGCTGACAATCAACAGTATCCTCGGCACCCCCACTGAAGAGAACTGGCCTGGCGTCACTTCCTATCCTGACTTTAAGGCATCCTTCCCCAAGTGGCAGCGCGACTACAGCAAGGACCTTTGCAAGGACCTCGATGCCCATGGACTTGAATTGCTTGAGATGCTGTTGGTGTACGACCCTGCTGGGCGTATTTCAGCCAAGGCTGCCTACAACCACCCCTACTTCGAGCCTCTCCTAGCACAAGAGCAAGCATCCGCTCAGGCAAATGGCTACTATCACTAGATGGGATATGGAGCTCCATACCAGATGATGCAGCAGAGGCACTAAAATTCCACCGCCGAATGGCGAGCGGGACCAAGGTATTCTCTCTTTCTGAGATACTGTTGGCGCTTCTCCCAGGCCAAGGAGAAGTATGACATTGATATGGAAAAAGCAGCAATGCCCAAGCAACATCGCGCAGCGATTGTTCGTCCACTTGAGCGACAAACAGACAGACAGACATTGACTCGCCTGGCCTAGCTTGACCTCGTTTATTGATTGGCCACTCACGAGGCTCACCAGTAATGCTTATGATGACCAACAACATGCGTGACAAACTCGGCCGTTGGGTTGAAAGCCGTTGGAGGCTTGGCCAAATCACGAGAGACAACGGGCGGGATGAAGTTGACGTGGCAGAGCAGAGCAGAGCAGAGCAGGTGAAAAGCAACGGGTAAGCAACAGCCTGACTTTCAGGCGTTTGGAAGGCGAACGGAAAACATGATAAAATAGGTTCTCTTTCAGCAAGGGTGGCAGACTTGTTATTCGCGATGGTTTGGTTTTGGGATGTGCTTTGTAGACATATGGCTCAGCGTGCGGTTTGATATCCGGAGATGCACACCAAGAAAGAATAATTGACAAACAACAACCATGACTGACCGTGTATGCCATCATGACCAATGTTAAGACCATGTTGTGAGACGTGTCGGGTCATACGTGTTGGACACAGACTAGAAGACCAACGACAGTCATTTGGCCGTGAGACAAGAAATGAGAACAATGGTTGGAAGGATTTACAGAGGCCAATTTTGTAGCCCGTCGTGACACAGCCCATTCCAATCCTCGGAAGAGTTTGAGGATATTTACCGATGACTCGGGACGAACGGGGCCCGATATTAGCAGCCGGCCATTACAATAGACCACGATAACAATGGCATTGTATGTCTCTGATTAATTTATTGGTCTGGATCATCTTGGGATTCTTGCACTGCCACGGTAGAAAGGAAAGGGCCACAATCTATATGAGATTCTACGGGCGTCTATTCAATATAGAAGCATAGCGTAGCATAACAGATAGACGCCCGTAGTTCGTCTGGCATGTCAAATTAAAGAGCCGCCGGTACTACATATGATATGTAAATAATTCTATTCTAGTAACTTGTTTCCTTTTGCAGGATCATGTAAGCTCCATGGCATGTTTGGGTGATTAGCCGCTTGACAAGAATAGCGAACAAGGGTTTGGGTGTTGGTAGTGAAACGGGCGCTTACAGTGTGGGTATGTAAGCGCCTGAGTAGCGATAAAGGATAGATCCAATGTTGGGAGTATCGTGTTTCAGCTGCATTGAAGGATGTATCGAAATATATGAAACGACTCCCGGGATTTATTGTGGCTATGTTGCATTCGAATACTGCTTATTTAATGTTGTTTACGTTGGAGTTGTTTTGTTGGCATCAGATGGGCAGGGTATGAGAGGCAGCCAAGAGGACAGAGACTCGGACTGGAACCAGCACATTGATGGTCTTGAATTCGAGGGCCAAGGCTAAGGTAGCTAGTAAATTCAACAATAAAAACATCGTGACTCTTAAGAAGCCTGCCTCATTAAGCTACCTATGTCATAATGCATCAAGTTTGGATCCCTACACTGCTGAGATACTAGATCTGGCTTATGATAGCTCTCACCCTATATTCAGGCGATCGTCGGCGGCAGTGCAGCAGCAGCAGCAGCAGCTGAACCAGGGGTCAAACGTTTTAACAGCGGGAAGCGCCAATCCCGCGGGTTGAGCCGAGGCTCGAAAACTGGGGACCAGAGGCGGAGGCAGCCCGGAACTCCGCTCCGTTCGAGATTCGCCCGGACCGACCGATCAACCGGGGCCGAAGAGGGCGAGGGCGAGGAAAGCTTCGGATGCCACCACGGAAGAAGAATCTCGGAGAGGATGAACATTAACACACAATTGTTATTACTATTATGCTTGATTTTATTTGGTTTGGTCTGGCTTGGTGTGGTTGGATTGATTGATCAGCCAAGTGTAGATCCAGCAATCAATGCATTGAATACGAAGTTGGGGATCTTGTCTTCACCGCAATATGAGGAGTCATCTTGATGCCCCCGATCACGGATGGATTCAAGGCAGTAACTTTTTAGTTTAGTCTGGCTCTAGTCTATCTTCCCCGCATCGTCACAAGCAATGGCCATGGTGCTGGTGTGGATGTTGGGCATGAGCATGAACTTGAGCATGAGCATGAGGGAGGCTAGACAGACTAGGTAGAGACTAACTAACTTATTAGCCCAACCACGCGGACAAAGTGGCCCAGACCAGGTCATGAGATGGCATTGACCCCTCAGCAGCCACTTTTACTGGGAGAGACCTTGGGAATAGGGCATGAAAGGGCCGAGATAGTGGCTGACTGGTCCTCGAGATCAAATGATGACCGTCTTGAATATCAGGTTTCCAAGGCAAGGTAAGGTCGAGATGGATATTGGGTGGACCAACTACTGAGTTACAATGCACGAGTATACGACCATAACCTGCTAATAGAATCAAACCACAAAACATACCGCGAATAGCTGCATAAACCGAAACCAGCCAAACGATAATACGGTTTGACCTTGACTGCAGGGAGGAAGACGGGGAACTGCAGGCCCCGAAAGCGGTCGGTCGGCCGGCCGGTCTCGTACATACCTACGTGTCGGCGTCGCCACAGTCTACATCCGGAGCATGAGCCACAGTCACTCTGCGTACATACGTATCTGCGTATGCGTATGTAAACCACCCTCAGCCACATCTACACGGGAGCGAGCAAACTCTTTCGCAGCGAGTCAGAGCCACGCGTTTTTGACATGCAGGCGTCAGGGATACATATGCGGGGCTGGCCAATCAGCTGAGCCAGATATGAGAGGATCTTGGGGGGGCGTGCGACTGTGGCTTCAGTGTGTTTGCTTGCCCATGAATGGCTCAGGGGTCACCTCAGGGGCCAGGGGTTAGGGGGGCTTGATAGTGAGTGGACTGTGGACAGCTGTGGGTGACTATGTATCGTGAGAGGATGGATGGATGGATGACTCCCTGTGAACTGTCAGTGGTTGCAGCAGATTTCATGGCTCCAACCAAGATCAACAGCGGTGAGAAAAGAGTTTTTTTATGTCGTATGTATGTACAACACGGTCTGATGAGATGGGTAGATTAATCAGTGACATGACTTTCAGGAACAAGTGAATGCAAACGGCCATGCTAGACAAGAGACCTCGTCACTTGGGAAAAAATAAACTCAATCAGACCACCAGATCTCGCGGTGTACTCAGATGATCACTGCACATCCGATCCTCGATGCCCTCATGGCAGGACAGACGAATCGACCAAGCTAACTCAATCTCGACTTGGCTGAAGAATCTACGGCGGGCCGACAATTGTACTGTACGCAGCGTATTGTAACTAGGGCTGCTGTGAGCTGTGAGCCTGTGAGTGAGTGAGTGAGTCTTGGTAAGGAAAGGCTAAAAATGGGAATCGGGACGAAGATCCTGGTCGAGCTCGATGGGGATCTTAAAGGTCAAGGGGGGCGTTTGCTTTTAGTGCAGGGGCCTCTTGGTTGGCATGCAGAATTGACCATTGATGCCTTTCTTTAGCGAGTGGCTTCAGTTGATATGCTCTCATATCACCCTGAATGGGTTTATTGATCAGTCTTTCTTCCTTTGTTAGGGCAAGGTTCTGGGAAGGGCCGTAATCATCAGATCAGGTGTTGCTCTGTAAGGATAAAAAAGTCTCCCTCGCGTGAGCCATTGGCGGTGATGCCCACCCTTCCCTTTTCTTACCTGTGCATTCCTCAAACGGGCTGCTCCCGAGCGAAGCTAGTGGCGTCTGCCGACCGATGGGATCAGTCAGTGTATGAAGTGAAGGTCGGCCTGGTGGTTGCATCTTGCAGCACTCATAGGAGAGATGTTGTGCAGGGGGTGCTCTAGTGCTTCTCCTTCAGGCCTAGAGTCTGGGGACTATCTGCATGGACTGAGACAGATGACAGTTTGAACTTTAATCTTCAAGGACGGACAGACAATGAACAAAGACAAGGGATGAAACGGGTTGATTTGATGGGCTATCGCTTCGAGGCTGGCTGGTAGCGTCAGGTGAAGGAGGTCGGTGGTTGACGATTATCACCACGCGCATCTGTATTGGACAGTACTGTATGTAGGGAGAGGGATGTCCATGAAGCCAGGAATGCATATGCACGAAATGGGAGGTCCTTCTTGGCCCAGTCACAGTGGACTATGCATATTAACCGATAGGACGCGATGAGTCTATTGCGGGATGGCCGCTGCGGATAGTGCTATCCATAGAACGGGCAGATTTGAACCCGTGGTTTGATATTATGGACCGCCAAGACCTGGTCCTTGAGGCATTGTTACGATAGCAATGATTAGTTTTAGCCAGCCAAACGATCACTGTACTGTATCTCAGATGTGTTGGGGTCTGTGGCTGTCCTCCGAACGCCGTCGGCCTCTAGACGAAGCCATTGCGACATAGAAAATAATAAGGCACAACCGGAAACAGAGGAAAAGAAACGGTCGGTGACGAGATGAAGAGGAATGTGACTCGGTGGTGAACGACGCCCCGTCAATCCACCATCTTTTCCTTTCCTTTCCGCTACAGTCCCGCTTGTCTAGATCTGAACCCAAGGGTTTGGGTCTGAGTGAAGCGCCACCAAGTCAAATTGAGTCTCACGATTGGGATATGGCTGCGCTTATTTGGAAATAGTGAGAAGAAAAGGGAAGAGAAAAGTGGTCTGATACCTAAGCTAGTGATAAACCTCCATCGTGAAGTGTTATCGTTTGTAGGTGCGATAACTTAGACCGACTTACACCGCACACAGACCAGTTCAACAACGTGGAATTGGACGCATTGGCCTCTCTTTTTGTTCCGAGCAGCTGGGGTTAGATCAAGATACGCACGGTATACATACAAACAACAATACCGGGTAGTTGAAGGTTCCATGGTTAGCCGACGGGTGTTTGAAGTGTGATGTGCTATGCTGTGCTGTGCTGTGCTGAGCAGGCTGTTCGTTTGTGTTTGTGTCTGCGTTATGGGGCAATTACCCTGAAGCGAAGCCAGAGGAAACACAGACGAACGAGAAAGGCTAAAGAGAGGAGCCAAAGTGTCGCAAGTCAGCTCCTCTTGGCGTCTCACATTATTTGCTTCTGCCGTCCAACTTGACTTGGCTTGGCTTGACTTGACCACCTTAGGTAGGTACCTACCTAGGTATGATTTTTCGTTTGTGTGATTTGCGTAGCGTAGATAGTGGCGCAGGGAATGAATCATGTCAGCCAGTGATTTTATCATTTCATGGCTTTTTTGACATTTCACCTAATGCAGGGCTTGAATGGGGTTGTTTGTACTTGCAGACAGCCACACACAGGTACAATGCAGCGTAGTATCAAACAAGCATGTGCAAGACTCTTATCACGGGGGGATAGCACATTGGATTACAGTACAGACGGACTGACATAGCCTTTATGACCGAAACACGTGTGCGATCAACATGCAAGATACAGCGTCTTTCTCTTTCGGAGCGATATTGACCTGTCTCTGTCTCTGTCTCTGTCTCTGTCTCTGTCTCTGTGGTGGTCGTGTCCATGCTGTACGAGTGCTGCAGCTGCACGAGGCGGGACGAGAGAGCCGAAACGCTGTAACCTCAACCGCCACGATTGTACGTCAAAGTCGTTGAGCTGGCTGTTCAAGCGACCCGCTCGCTGCACGTATGGAGTATTCATTCATGCTTCGTTAAACGGCGGTGCATTTGTTTTTAATGCCTGAGGGTACATATACATACATATGTATATATATGAGCGCTTACATATATACATATGGATGTTCAGGATAAACATATCTATAACCATGTTTGTAACGTGAGTGAGGGGTTTCTTACTCGGAGCCCTGTAGATCAACCAACTCGTGGTACGCGTTCAAGAGTTGAAGAAATGCAGGGTCCTTTGACTAAGGTAACTTTAGTTGCGTTGATCTTGATCTTTTGGTCTCTGTTGTCTTTGCCTCCCCCTCACCAAACACCAAACACCAAACACCAACCTCAGCCAGTCTAGCCAGCCCCAGTTTTGCATCAGATAGCCCGGTTTCATGTCAAGTTGCACGCCGACCAATCGTGGGATGCAGAGCCGCCCGAAGAAATGCCCGCAGCCAGTTTCGCGTTGTTTGATGTTTCTTGTGCGGCCAATCACGCACGGACAAGGCAGCCCGGCCCCTGGCTCCCCCAGCGTTTAGAGAGATGCAGAGTCTGGGAGATTCTACTGGGCCGGAGGAATTTGGACGTTTCTAAAAACTCATACACGGTCCTGCTGGGCGGTTCTGAGTTCATGGGGCCTCGAGATGAGGACGGACCCTGTCTATGCTGCTTGGTTGGAGGAGGATTCTTCTGCCCTCTGAAAGGGCTTAGCTGTGCTTCTATTCGTAGCCCAGCGCATCTACTCTCTGTAGTAGTAATCCATCGTAATCAAGTAAAGTGAGCCAATGAATTTCGCAATCTCGAGACTCTCGCGTAGACAGAGCAAGACCAGGTTATTACTATTAAGATGCCCATTGCTTCCGTTTCATGTCTCGACTTTTTTATTATTATTATTACTATCACTCTTCATCCCATCCTAATCCGACTCCGACTCCACCATCACCTCCTCCATCTCCTCTTCTCTCACTCTTCCTCTTCCCGTTGCGTCTGGAATTCTTAGTGCCGATCATACATACATTGAAAAAGGTGTTTGTTTCTCGTTTGCCTCGTCTTGCCACGCCCGTTTCGACCATCCATTCCCGCATACCTCTGGCAGGTACAGCACATCCCATCCCTTGGACAACAATAATTACGTACCTGAGGTACTTGACTTGACGGGAGTCTTGACGATTCTCGCATCATTAATCCCCCCGCCCACTAACCAACTACCTATCGATCCGTTCGGTTCTCGTTTGGTGCAGGCTCGCCATCTCAACCCTTCAATTCAATACTCTGCGGAGGTGCAAGCTCTCTCCCTTTGTATGCAATCTTAAAATTCCAGTCCAACCTGACCCTCTGGATTAATCAAGAACCGAATAACCAATATTCCTTCCCTTGTCAAGCCGGCCTTGATATCATCATTTGGTTATATAACTCTTGAACTCTTCTTTCCTTTTCCAGAGTATCTCATCTCATCACCATCACCATCTACACCAATAGACCGATCTTGGACATCATCCACTCACGTCACCTATTTCAAATACCTCAGCCTTCTCGAGTATTCGTTCATCATTCACTTTAACCACCATTCCTCCGGTTCACTCCAGAGTACTCAGAGCCTCCCGAGTGCCCCCCACAGCTGTCGACTTAGACTCGCATCTCGCCCAGATCGAGCTTCAAGCCACAGCGACATAAAGTCTAAATCGCTTCATCTTATTCCCGTCCGAGCAGTTCCTGAACGGCTTTGGAAAGGTGTCGATCTTCTTTTTTCCGCTATTCGCTCATCGCCGTGCCAAACGCAGGGCCTCGAACGCCTTATCCCGTACCCGGCAGAAGCAAACAGTTCTCAGCGACATATCACCAGCTATATTCGCGGCTACCGACTCTGGACCTGGACCTGGACCTGGACCTGGACCTTGTTGCTTGCTTAATTGTTTCTGGCATTTTAATTAATATCAGAATCAATCGAAACAAAGGACCCACGGCACGTTTCTGAAAACAAACGCCTACCTACCTTACCTAGTCTAATAATCAGTTACAATCTCGTTGTTCGGTAAAACGAACAAGAAAAAACTGAGACATAGCCAATACCGAGACGGACACAGCACAGCAACCGGCGAGACATTGTGATATTTGCTACCTGCTACGCCGCATTCTGCAACACAACGCAACGCAAAGATACGCAACGATACGCAGTACAGGGATCATCATTCTGTTACTGTTGAGGTTTCTTTTCCTTCCAAGCCACTGTCTGCTCTCTCGCCACCCGGAAGTACTATAACCTATTCAGGTTTTTGAGTGGCATCTTGCTCTATCGCCAACGAACCAGCCAGCATTTATCCCCCCTCCCGGCCAGACCGCCCCAGCAGCTTCTTAGTTGCATTGCTCGCTGCAGTCCACTGAATAACTGGACCTGACCTAGTCTCGAGACATCTCTTCCCCTACGACCCAGTGAGTGACCCCCCCTGTACCTTTACCTGTCTGAACCCCTGT